>CAUYLG010040816.1:0-11198 GCA_963573385.1 Cacajao melanocephalus
GCTGTTTGTTATTTTCTTCCCTTATTCCTTCCTGTCTCTGTTGTAAAGTACAATTATCGGCATAAAAGAGGTTTTTAATACCTATTCCTAGATTGTATTCCAGCCTGGGCAATAGAGCAAGAATTCTGTTCTCTCTCCCCCTTTTTTCTTTCTTCTTCTTTCTTTCTCTTACAAAAAAAAAAAAAAGATTATTCAACCATTACAAATAATGATTATAAAGAATTTATAATGACATGGGAAGATACTCAACATACATAAAAAAAAGAAACAAAAAAAATATTTTAAAAATTTACCGTATGACTTAACAATTCCACTTTTGGATATACACTCAGAAAAATAAAAAGCAGAGTCTCAAAGAGATGTACAAGGAGGTGTACCATGTGATCTTTTCATATAAATACACATTGTAAAATAATTACAAAAATCAAACTAATAAACATGTCTATCACCTCTCATAGTTATCATTTTTTGTGGTGATAAATTAAGAGACTCACTTTAGATACAAGGCACAAATAGATTAAAAGTGAAAGAATCAAAATACTATTTCATATAAATAGTAACAAAATGAGAGTCGTGGTTTCTTTATGAATATCTAAAAAATAGACTTAGGTCACTGGAGGGTGAAAAGGACACTTCTATGATAGTATTTGCATTTCTCTAATGACCAGTGATGATGAGCTTTTTATCATGTTTGTTGGCTACATAAATGTCTTCTTTTGTGAAGTGTTTGTTCATATCCTTCACCCACTAAAAACAAACCTTCTTGAACCACCACGGTATTGTATGTTTGTTAGAAGTTCCAGGGCAAAATACATTGTTGATGTTGCAAGTTGTCTCTGCTGCTTTACGACCCATTTTGAATCCAGATAAAAAATCACTCAAATTTGCTTTTTGTCTAATATCATTTCCATAGTCTAAAATAAACATAAAATAATATACTAGCAAAAAAAAACCATAAAGTGAAAAATGTTCATTAAAATTATGTATAACCTAACCACATTTATTCGAATGTATTCAAATATCAAACAGCAGATTCCAACAATGCAAAAACTGCAATTATATTTGCACCCACCTGATATTTTTAAATGTATCCTTCTTGGGATGCATTGAGCTTCATGACTTTTTTTTTAATTTAGGAAGGCTTTGGTCATTATTTCTTAAAATATTTTTTCTTCCCCTTTCTCTTTCTCCTCTCCTGAAACTTCCATTATGTGCTTATTAGCACACTCAGTGATGTCCCACCTGTCTCTTAAATTCTGTTCATTTTTCTTTATTCTTTTTTTCTTTCTGCTCCTTGAATTGGATAATTTTCAGTAGTTCTATCTTCGAATTTACTGTTTCTTTCTTCTGCCTGGTCAGTCTGCTACTGAACTTGCCTACTAATTATTTTTCATTTTACTTATTGTACTTATCAGCTTCAGAATTTCTGTTCAGTTACTTTCTATAATTTGTATTTCTTTATTGATATTTCATATTTATTTAGGCTTTTTCTTAGCTCTTTGTGCATATAAAAAACAAAGAAGTTACTAATCTTTGTATAATAAATCCGATGTGTCTGGACTTCCTCAGGGACATTTTAGTTAAAATATTCTGTGTATAGGCTATACTTTCTTATTTGCATGGCTCATAATTTTTGATAAAATTTCAACATTTTGAAAATTATAATCTGGTAATTTTGGAAATTAGATATGTTTCCTCTTTGGGGTTTGTTTTTCTTGCTCACTGTGGGCTGTGGTTGTTTGTTCAGTGACTTTTCTAAACTATTTTGTAAAGTCCCTGTGTGGTCTCTGAAGTCTCTTTACTTATATCTTGTGGGCACCAAGTGTTTTTATTGTTTTTTTTCTTAGCAGAGATTTCTTTGAATGCCTGTAATTGAAGAAAATGAAAGAAAAAAGTCTCTCAGATACTGCAGATTTGCTTTGTGTTGGGGCACTCCTTCAACACTTAGCCAAGCTGTTTACAGCTCTACCTTATCCTTACCCTACTGCTTGTGCTGAGCCTAGAGATCAGCCAAAAGTGGAAAGCTTAGAGTCTTCTTAAGCTGTATTGTCAGATGTGTCCTGCCCTTGGTATGTTTGCATCTTTCTAACTTCCCAAATATATGTGCATCTTTAGAATGCCCCAAATTCCCAAGGGAACTCTCCCTAGCTTTTTCTTGCAAGCTTTCAACATGTCTATTGATTACTTTGACACAGATAAGAACTCTCCTTTTTGATAAAATTTGAGTTGGGTTTCTCTGAGTCCTTTTTCTGACTATTCCCTAACCTTAGGCTCTGTCCTTAGTCTAGCGTCTTTGCCTTCATAGTCCACAGCAAAAATACTGCTGCATCAGTTCAGCAAAAATTCCTCACTTTTGATATCTGATCAAATTTTTTATTCCTCATTCCCAATATCTTATCTCTCTGACCTGCCATCAGTAATAATCTTGAGTCAATATGGCCAAAATCTTCCTTAGCCATGATATTTCTTCTTAATAATATTCAATCCACTGATCTCCATCCAGCTTCATGGAGAAGAAATCTCCCCTCATTGTATTTGAAGTTGAGTTCAATCTTTCTCATCTACTACAATATCCAATTTTTGTGGTCCTCTTCAATAAAATTTGCTTTACTGTGTTCAACAAGTATCATGAATAATTTTTCTTTAACAGTGTCAACTAATGTTTTGCCGGAGGTGGCAGTAGTTTGTTCATTTGGCTTACAATGGTTTTAAGAAATGTTCTCTGCATAGCCACCTTTCCATATTGACTCGGTTTCCACAGAGGTGATGCAGAGATGAGTCCCTTGCTTTGGTCCTTCAGGTAGCTCCCAGGCAGGTCAAAACAGAAAAACGCAATTATTTGAGAATATGATCTATTCTGTTTTCTCAGGAACCAGGAACAAGAAGTTATACTCCAAATGCAGATTGTGCAATCCAAGACTATAGCTTCTCTGGGGAAGCGTTAGGGTAAGGGCAATTAAAAATGCTGTAAAAGGCTGAGAGATCCAAGATGGCTGAATAGGAACAGCTTGAGAATGCAGTTCCCAGCAAGAAGAATGCAGAGGGTGAATGATCACTGCATTTCCAAATGAGTTTTTACTGCCCACAGACCAGGAGATTCCCAGGCTGAAAAGTGCCACAAGTTTCCACCACAGCTGTTTCAGCCAGCACTGTGGGTCTCTGCACAAAAACTCACACAAATCTAGAGTGGCCATTACAACCGGCACCTGGAACACCTGGGATACAGAGCTGCCTATTCAACTGAAAAAACAGGGGCTGAAACAGGGAGCCAGGTGATCTGGCTCAGCGGGTCACACCACCAACAAAGACCAGCAATCTGAAACACTCTGGATTGAGAGATTCAAGCAAGTGCACTGGACCCTGGATGGTCTGGCTCGGTTGGGGGAAGGGCATCAGCAATTACCGAGGCAGTCCACCACTGCAGAGGCAATCCACCATTACTGAGGCAGTCCACCATTACTGACGCAGTTTGCCAATAGGGAGGCAATCCACCATTACCAAGGCAACCCGCCTTTACTGAGGTAGTCTGCCATTACTGAGAAAGTTCTAACTGTACCTCTATAAACAAAACCACAAGGAAGTTCACACAGCAGCTAGGCAGAGCCCATGGCAGCTCAGCAATGCTTCTGCTGGCAGGCTTGACTAGACTACCTCCTTGCTAGGCAGGGCATCTTTGTAAAAAGGAAGCAGCATGTGAGGAACATATAAATAAAGCCCCAAATTCCCAGGACAGAGCACCTGGGAAGAAAAGGCAGTTATGAGTTCCACTGCAGCAGACTTAAACATACCTGCCCAGCAGTTCTGAATGAAACAAAGGAGCTCCCAGCTCAGCACTTAAGCTCCTATAAGGGACAGACTGACTCCTCAAGCAGCTCACTGACCCCCATACATCTAAAGAGACACCTCATAAAGGAGAGCTCAGGCTGACATCTGGTGGGTACCCTTCTGGGACGAAGATAACAGAAGAATAAACCGGCAGCAATCCTTACAGGTCTGCAGCTGCCAGAGGTGATCCCCAGGCAAGCAGGGTCTGGAGTGAACCTCCAGCAGTCCTACAGCAGAGGGGCCTGATGGTTAGAAGGAAAACTAAAAAACAGAAAGAAATAACTTCAACATCAACAAAACGGACGTCCACTCAGAGACCCAATCTGAAAATCAACAACTACAAAGACGACAGGTGGATAAATCCACAAAGATGGGAAGAAACCAGTGCAAAAAGGATGAACACACCCAAACCAGAAAAACTCTTCTCCTCCAAGGGATCGCAACTCCTCACCAGCAAGGGAATAAAGCAGGATGGAAAATGAGCCTGATGAATTAATAGAAATGGGCTTCAGAAGGTGCATAATAACAAACTTCTCTGAGCTAAAAGAACATGTTCTAACCCAATGCAAAGACACTAAGAACTTTGAAAAAAGGTTAGACAAAATGCTAATGAAAATAAATATGTTAGAGAAGAATATAAATGAATTGATGGAGCTGAAAAACACAACACAAGAACTTTGTGAAGCATACACAAATTTCAATACCCGAATCGACCAAGCAGAAGAAAGGATGTCAGAGATTGAAGATGAACTCAATTAAATAAAACGAGAAGGCGAGATTAGAGGAAAAAGAGTGAAAAGAAATGAACAAAACCTCCAAGAAATATGGGATTATGTGAAAAGACCTAATCTACGTTTGATAGGTGTATCTGAATGTGACGGAGAGAATGAATTCAAGCTGTAAAACACTCTTCAGGATATTATCCAGGAGAGCTTCCCCAACCAAGCAAGGCAGGCCAACATTCAAGTCCAGGAATACAGAGAACACCACAAAGATATTCCTCAAGAAGAGCAACCCCAAGACACATAATCATCAGATTTACCAAGGCTGAAATGCAGGAAAAAAATGCTAAGGGCACCCAGAGAGGAAGGTTAGGTTACCCACAAAGGGAAACCCATCAGACTCACAGCGGATCTCTTGGCAGAAACCCTACAAGCCAGAAGAGGATAGGGGCCAATATTCAACATCCTTAAAGAAAAGAACTTTCAACCTAGGATTTCATATCCAAACTAAGCTTCATAAGTGAAGGAGAAATAAAATCCTTTATGGACAAGCAATAGCTCAGAGGTATCATCACCACCAGGCCTACCTTACAAGAGCTCCTGAAAGAAGAACTAAACATAGAAAGGAACAACCAGTACCAGCCACTCCAGAACATATCAAATGGTAAAGACCATTGATACAATGAAGAAACTGCATCAACTAATGGTCAAAACAACCAGCTAGTGTCATAATGGCAGGATCAAATTCACACATAACAATATTAACCTTAAATATGAATGGGCCAAATGCCCCAATCAAATGACACAGACTGGCAAGTTGGATAAAAGTCAAAACCCATCAGTGTGCTGTATTGAGGAAACCCATCTCACGTGTTAGGACACACGAAGGCTCAAAATAAAGGGATGGAGGAAGATTTACCAAGCAAATGGAGAGCAAAACAAAAGTAGGAGTTGAAATCCTAGTCTCTCATAAAATAGACTTTAAGCCAACAAAGATCAAAAGAGATAAAGAAGGGCATTACATAACGGTAAAAGGATCAATGCAACAAGAAAAGCTAACTATCCTACATATATGCGCACACAATACAAAAGCACCCAGGTGCATAGAGCAACTTCTTAATGACCTACAAAGAGACTTAGACTCCCACATGAAAATAGTGGAAGACTTTAACACTGCACTGTCAATATTAGACACATCAATGAGACAGAAAATTAACCAGGATTTCTAGGACTTGAACTCAGATTTGGACCAAGCAAACCCAGTAGAAATCTGTAGAACTCTCCACCCCAAATCCACAGAATATACATTCTTTTCAGCACCACATTGCACCTACTTTAAAATTGACCACATAATTGGAAGGAAATCACCCCTCAGCAGATGCAAAAGAATGGGAATCATAACAAACAGTCTCTCAGACCACAGTGCAATCAAATTAGAACTCAGGATTAAGAAACTAATTCAGAACTGCACAACTTCATGGAAACTGAAGAACTGCCTCTTGAATCTTGACTGGATAAACAACGAAATGAAGGCAGAAATACAGATGTTCTTCAAAACCAACAAGAATGAAGACACAGTGTACCAGAGTCACTGGGACACTTTTAGAGCAGTGTCAGGAGGGAAATTAATAGCAACAAATGCCCACATAAGAAGCAAGGAAAGATCTAAAATTGACACCCTATCATCAAAAATGAAAGAGCTATAGGAGCAAGATCAAAAATCTCAAAACCTAGAGAAGACAAGAAATAACTAAGATCAGATCAGAACAGAGAGATAAAGACAGAAAAAAACCCTTCAAAATATCAATAAATCCAGGAGTTGGTATTTTGAAAAGATCAAGAAAAAAGGCAGAACGCTAACCAGACTAATAAAAAAGAAAAGAGAGAAGAATCAAACAGGTGCAATAAAAATCGATAAAGGGGACATCACGATAGATTCCACAGAAATACAAACTACCATCAGAGGTTACCATAAACAACTCTATGCACATAAGCCAGTAAACCTGGAAGAAATGAATAAATTCCTGGACACTTGCACGCTTCCAAGCCTAAACCAGGAAGAAGTCAAAACCCTGCATAGACCAATAACAAGAGCTGAAGTTGAGGCAGCAATTAATAGCCTAGCAATAAAAAAAAAAAAAAAAGCCCCGGTCCAGATGGGTTCACAGCTTAATTCTACCAGACATACAAAGAGGAGCTGGTACCATTCCTTCTGAAACTATTCCAAACAATACAAAAAGAAGGAATCTTTCCTACAACATTTTGTGAGACCGACATCATCCTGATACCAAAACCCGGCAAGGACTCAACAACAAAAGAAAATTTCAGGCCAATATCCATGATGAACATAGATGCACAAATCTTCAATAAAATACTGACAAACCCATTGCAACAGCACATCAAAAAGCTGATCCATCATGAACAAGTAGGCTTCATCCTAGGCATGCAAGGCTGTTTCAACATACACAAGTGTATTAATGTAATCCACCACACAAACAGAACTAAAGACCAAAACAACACGATCATCTCAATAGATACAGAGAAGGCCTCCAACAAAATTCAACAGCACTTTGTACTAAAAACACTCAATGAAGTAGGTGTTGATGGAATTTATCTCAAAATAATAAAAGCTATTCATGACAAATCCACAGCCAATATCATACTGAATGGGCAAAAACTGGAAACATTCCCTTTGAAATCTGGCACTAGGCAGGGATGGCCACTCTCACCACTCCTGTTCAATATAGTATTGGAAGTTCTATCCAGAGTAATCAGGAAAGAAAAAGAAATAAAGCATATTCAATTTGGAAAGGAGGAAATCAAATTGCCTCTATTTGCAGATGACATGATTGTATGTAGAGAAGACCCCATCATTTCAGCCCAAAATCTCCTTCAGATGATAAGCAACTTCAGCAAAGTCTCAGGATACAAAATCAATATGCAGAAATCACAAGCATTCCTATACACCAATAACAGACTAACAGAGAGCCAAATCTAGAGTGAACTCCCATTCACAATTGCTACAAAGAGAATAACATACCTGGGAATACAACTAACAAAGGATGTGAAGGACCTCTTCAAGGAGAACTACAAACCACTGCTAGAGGAAATAAGAGAGGACACAAACAGATCGAAAAACATTCCATGCTCATGGTTAGGAAGAAACAATATCGTCAAAATGGCCATACTGCCTAAAGTAATTTATAGATTTAATGCTATCCCCATCAAGCTACCAATGACCTACTTCACAGAACTGGAAAAAACCACCTAAAACTTCATACGGAACCAACAGAGAGCCCACGTAGCCAAGACAATCCTAAGCAAAAAGAACAAAGCTGGAGGCATCACGCTTCCTGACTTCAAACTATACTACAAGGCTACGGTAGTCTAAACAGCATGGTACTGGAACCAAAACAGATATAGACTAGTGGAACAGAAAAGAGGGCTTGGAATTAATGCCACACATCTACAACCATCTGATCTTTGACAAACTTGACAAAAACAAGCAACGGGGAAAGGATTCCCTATTTAATAAATGATGTCGGGAAAACTCACTAACCATATGCAGAAAGCCAAAACTAGATCCCTTCCTTACACCTTATACAAAAATCAACTCCAGATGTAGTTAAAGATTTAAACATAAGACCTAACACCATAAAAATCCTAGAAGGAAAACCTAGGCAATACCATTTAGGATACAGGCATAGACAAGTACCTCATGACTAAAACACCAAAAACAATGGCAACAAAAGCCAAAATAGACAATTGGGATCTAATTAATATCAAGACCTTCTGCACAGCAAAAGAAACTATCATTAAACTGGCAACCAACAGAATGGGAAAAATTTTTTGCAATCTATCTATCTGACAAAGTGCTAATATCCAGAATCTACACAGGACTTAAACAAATTTACAAGAAAAAAACCAACTCCATCAAAAAGTGGGTGAAGAATATGAACAGACACTTTTTAAAAGAAAACATTTATGCAGCCAACAAGCATATGAAAAAAATGCTCATTATCACTGGTCATTAGAGAAATGCAAATCAAAACCACATTGAGACACTATCTCACGCCAGTTAGAATGGCAATCATTAAAAAATCTGGAGACAACAGATGCTGGAGAGGAGGTGGAGAAATAGGAATGCTTTTACACTGTTTGTGGGAGTTTAAATTAGTTCAACCATTGTGGAAGACAGTGTGGTGGTTCCTCAAGGATCTAGAAATAGAAATATCATTTGAGCCAGAAATCCCATTACTGGGTATATACCCAAAGGATTATAAATCGTTATATTATAATGACACATGCATGTGTATGTTCATTGTGGCACTGTTTACAATAGCAAATGCTTGGAACCAACCAAAATGTCTATCAATGATAGACTGCATAAAGAAAATGTGGCACATATACACCATGGAATACTATGCAGCCATAAAAAAGAATGAGATCATGTCCTTTGCAGGGACATGGATGAAGCTGGAAACCATCATTCTCAGCAAACTGACACAAGAACAGAAAACAAAACACTGTATGTTCTCACACATAAGTGGGTGTTGAACAATGAGAACACATAGACACAAGGAGGGGAACATCACAGACTCGGGCCTGTTGGGGTTGGGGGAGCTAGGGGAGGGATAGAAGGGGGTGGGGGGATTTGGGAGGGATAACATTAGGAGAAATACCTAATGTAGATGACAGGGCGATAGATGCAGCAAACCACCATGGCATGTGTATACCTATGTAACAATCCTGCACAATCTGCAAATGTACTACAAAACTTAAAGTATAATAATAAAAAAGAATTTAAAAATACTGTAAAACTTTTGTGACATTTTTAAGTTGCCTTTTTCTTGATTCAGCTTTTCTTCGTTGCTGTTAACCTCTGATTATTTTCTGGAGTTCTTAAGAAGTTGACTTTAACTGATTCTTGCTCAATTGTTTTGCATTTCTTTTGAGGAATGGGCCCTTAGTGCTATTGTTTTACTATGTTTTCTTGTCCTGTAATACATTAACTCATTCTTGATCCCCTAGTGGCAGCTAGAGTAGCCATCTATGGACCTGTTTTGCATCAGCCAACTCAGAAAACCACAGGAACCTCAGCCTGTGGACTGGCTGGCATATTAAAATGAGATTTCTCTAGTGAGTGTCAGCCTAATTCAAAATGTTTTGCTTCTCTTTGTAGGGAATCTTTAAAATCCATAGCCACATATTCCTTCTGGATATATTCTAATATTCATTAGAAAATTCTGTGATTGTTTTCTAATTATAATTCTTTTTTTTTACTCTGATTATTTATATTACTCTCTAGATATTTAGCTTGAGGTTGTTTATTTTAAGACAGAGTTTCACTCTCATTGCCCAGGCTGGAGCGCAATGGCATGATCTCAGCTCACTGCAACCTCTGCCTCCTGGATTCAAGTAATTCTCCTGCCTCAGTTTCCCAAGTAGCTGGGATTACAGGTGCATGCCACCACACCCAGCTAATATCGTATTTTTAGTAGAGACAGGATTTCTCTATGTTGGTCAGTGTGGTCTTAAACTCCTGACCTCAGGTGATCCGCTCACCTTGGCCTCCCAAAGTCCTGAGATTACAGGCATAAGCCACTGTGCCTGGACTTAGATATTTAGTTTTAATCATATTTATGTATAAGCCATAATTAGAGTGAAGCACATCAGGGAGAGCTAATATACTGTGGTTAAAAATAAACTACCAAGAGTAATACTACTTCAGGTACTCCCATGTACCTCCCTTTATAATTGTTAGGTTAAAAAAATCAGACATCAACTTTTTCTTACTTAGGCAAAAAAAAAAAAAAAATGTACAGAATTGGAGGTTCCACAGAAGGTCTGGGACCTTAGCCAGAGTTGTTGAGCCTTCCTTCTAACACATTGCCATGAAAGTGATTCTGTTACCTACTTTTAGTACCCTCAAATCTGAGTTCAAAATTACATTACAAGAGACAGAATCTAATTGGCCCTTGTTTGACATTAGGTATATCTATCTCTGAATTAATAAGTTATGCCTGAGAAGAATAAGAAAAGGATTATATAATACTTGTTAAATAGTAAAGAACTCAGAACTGCACAGATTCATGGAAACTGAACAACTGGTTCTTGAATGTTGACTGGATAAACAATGAAATGAAGGCAGAAATAAAGATGTTCTTCGAAACCAACAAGAACAAAGACACAACATACCAGAATCTCTGGGACACATTTAAAGCAATCTGTAGAGGAAAGTATATAGCAATAAATGTCCACATGAGAAGCAAGGAGAAATCTAAAATCATTACCCTATCGTCAAAATTGAAAGAGCTAGAGGAGCAAGATAAAAAAAAACTCACAAGCTAGCAGAAGACAAGAAATAACTAAGATCAGAGCAGAACTGAAGGAGATAGAGACACAAAAAAAACCTTCAAAAAATCAATAAATCCAGGAGCTGGTTTTTCGAAAAGATCAACAAAATAGACCACTAGCTAGATTAATAAAAAAGAAAAGAGAGAAGAATCAAATAGATGCAATAAAAAACGATAAAGGGGATATCACCACAGATTCCACAGAAATACAAACCATCATCAGAGATTATTACAAACAACTCTATGCACATAAATTAGTAAACCTGGAAGAAATGGATAAATTCCTGGACACTTG
>CAUYLG010040818.1:0-59173 GCA_963573385.1 Cacajao melanocephalus
CACAGTAATAGTGGGAGACTTTAACATTATACTGTCAATATTAGACAGATCAACGAGATAGAAAATTAACAAGGATATCCAGGACTTGAACTCAGACCTGGAACAAGTAAACTTAACAATTATTTACACAACTCTCCACCCCAAATCCACAAAAAAAAAAACCATACATTTTTCTCAGTATCACATTACACCTATTTTAAAAGTGACCACATAATTGGAAGTCAATCACTCCTAAGCAATTGCATAGCATTTCACAGGTTTAAATAAAATACTGGTTGGCTGCTTGTTTGTTATTTTAATCCCTTATTCCTTCCTGTCTCCATTGTTAAGCACAATTATTGGCATAAAGGAGGTTTTTAATACCCATTTTTAGACTGCATTCTAGCCTGGGCAATAGAACAAGAATCCCGTTCTTGCTCCCTCTTTCTCTTCCTCTTTCTTTCTCTCTTACATTCTTTATTTTCTTTCACTCTTTCTTTCTTTCTTCTTTTCTCTTTCTTTCAAAAAAAACATAAAAATTAAAATTTAAAAAAATTGTCTTATTTGTCTATTATGATTTTAAATAGTAATTTGTATATAACATATATAGTCAGCCCTCTGTATCTGGGGCCCTCTGTATCATGGGATTCAACCAACAAATTATATTGAAAATATAATTCCTGATCAAAAATATTCAGGAAAAAAATTGCCAAAATGTTCCAGAAAGCAAAACTTGATTTTGATGTGCGCCAAGTATGATACAACATCGAATCCACATGAATGTGATGTCTAGGCACTGTTTGAGGTATAATAAGTAATCTAGAGATGATTGAAAGTACACAAGACGATGTGTGTAGGTTATATGCAAATACATCATTTTATATAAGGGACTCCAGCATTGCCAATCTTGGTATCCCCAGGAGGTCCTGGAACCAGCCCCAATGGACACCAAGTGACAACTGTATAAAAAAGCCTTAGTTCATGTTAGCCACTTTAAATCTATTATCCGAGTAACTAAAAATACTAAGAAACATGACAACTGTATACAACTTATCACTTGCTTAGACAAATTACCAGATTACATTTAGAACAAATATCTGGTCCCTGATTCTTTACCATTTTTGCTACACTGACTTCTTTGCTGTACCTCAAACATGCCAAGTAATCCCATTTCAGGATCTTCCTACTGCCTTTTTTTTCTACTTGAAATACATTTGCCCAGATATGACCAAAGCTTGCACCCCTCACTCCATTCAGGTCTTGAAGAGATGGCATGATAGATTATGCTGTCTAAAATAGCACCTTCTTTCTTTCTCTATCCCCTTGATAGTATATTTTTTTCTGGATAGTACTGATTATCATCTATTATTTTCTGTCTCTATACTTCTTTAAAACAGAAGATCCATGAAGGCAGTAACTTAGTCTCTTTTATTCTCTAGCATCTAAACAAAGCCTAGCGTATAACAGGTTCTCAAATATTTGTTGAAGGGATAAATGAAATACTTCATTCCACTATGTGAACTATGGACTGAATCAAAACCACAAATACCTTAATATGTGTTTGCATGTGTGGCATGAGAAGGACATTCTCTAAGAAAATGAAAAAAATTTGACTTTTTTTCAGCTTATTTCTAAATCTCTTACATATTAGAAGTTGTGGAGAGAGATACTGTAAAGGTCCTGCTTGTTGCTCTTTGCCAAGGTAATTTTTTCCCTTCTCCACAACTATTTTTTTTCTTTAATAAATTACCACAAGAAATGAACTTCAAACCCCTAATATTCAGTTAATGATGCTAACTCACTCTTCAGTGATGAGAAAATAGCTAAAGAACAATGCCATGTGTTCTGCCAACTGTTTTTAAAAGAAAAATAAACATTTAATTCACATTAGAGTCATAAAGAGTTTAGGTTACAATTAACAACAGATCAAAAGGGAGATAACAGTATGGTGCAGTGATTAAAAGCACAAACTCAAGAGCTACCAAGTTCCACCACTTACTAGCAGTTGAAACTCAGACAATTATTAAGAATAAGCCACAGTCATCCAACTGTAAAATAAGGATAAATATCTACCTCTTAGTCATGCAAATTAAATGAGTTAATACATATATGTAGAGTCCTCAAGAACAATGCTTAGCTGTATCAAGTGCTCAATAAATGATATGTATGGTATGTCATACACTATATATGTATGTTAAACATACAATACACACATACCCTTAATAGAAGACATCTAATACTTCTTAAGTGCTTTATATAAAGCATTGCTCCCACTCATTTGATAGACTCTTCCAGTAGTTTTTTTTTTATAATCTACATTTTACCTTTACTTCCAAATCCAATTAGGAAAAAAAGGTTCATGTGAAGTCTGGTAAAATCCACTTAGAATGTGGTCATTACCAACCTTGAATAACTCCAATCTCTGCTCAGATCCAAGGGGCAGGACAGTCATTCCTGACCACACTCCCAAATTTCAATGCATGCCTCATAAAAGCCTAAGAATAAGATCATACAAACGTAGAAAACACCCTTAGATCCAAAGTACCAGATCCCAAGAGAGTAACAGAATCATTCCTTACCTACATCTAATAAAAGCCATCAATCTATTTTAGATTCAATTGAAATTAATCTAGTTAACTCATTCAAATCAAAATCCTACCATAAATTTTTTGACCTAATCATATTTTAAGACTTTTATCCAATTAATACTAGAAAATTTACCAAGAAACATCAAAGAACATAGAATACCAAAAAGTTTTGATTCAAGAAAAGTGTAATCACAAAAGACAACAATAATGAAAGATAAAACTTAAGTCATTAATCATTTAGTAAGATAACATATTATCATATACCTTTACGATAAATTTTGTGCTAATTAAGATACATGTAACTAATATTAAAGTCAAGTTGAGTTAATGGTTGCAAAACTTTTCACTGTCAAAGGTTTTTAGACAAACATAATGCTGATAACTAATAAGAATAGCAAATAGGCAACAAAATATTGCCAGTGGAAGAGGTATAAAGAAAACATAAGTTGGTAATATATATTTACAGCCTCAGGAACAAGCATATGAAGCTTGTGCTATAGAAATAAACACAGAAAAAGCTAACTCAATTTTATTAGAAAATTTGAAATACCTAAATGTTCAACTATACAAGAATGGTTATACAAACAATTTTACATGTATAGATACAATATACAATAATTCTTTAAAGTTCTAAATCAATATTTTGAAGAATGTGAATTATGAGAAAATGTTTAATCATTCAACCAATAATTTACTGGGCCCCTCCTATTAGTGTGACATTATGATAGACACTGATTCTAGGCAAAGCAAAAACACACGTGGGCATTGCTTCCATGACACAGTCTTATGTGAAAGATATATTATATTAAAAAAAAAAAGAAAGGATTGAATCTAAAATAAATATGAAAGGTACTCTGATTAAAAAGAAACTTGATTCTCTATAAATCCTTAACACAAAAGTAATCTACCCTTGATAGGGGTGTCAAAGAATGTTTATGATGAAGTAGAAGTTGACTAGAGATTATAGAGATTTCCAACTGAACATGAAGGACTGAATACATGTGTTCACCTCTGTTGCTTTCTGAAACCCCCAAAGTGACAGTTAAAAAGATTTTAGGCCGGGCGCAGTGGCTCACACCTGTAATCCCAGCACTTTGGGAGGCCAAGGCGGGCGGATCACCTGAAGTTAGGAGTTCAAGACCAGCCTGACTAACATGGAGAAATCCTGTCTCTGCTAAAAATACAAAATTAGCCAGGCATGATGGCATATGCCTGTAATTCCAGCTGCTTGGGAGGCTGAGGCAGGGGGGAATCACTTGAACCTGGGAGGCAGAGGTTGTAGCGAGCAGAGATTGCACCACTGTACTCTAGTCTGGGCAATAAGAGCAAAACTCCATCTCACCAAAAAAAAAAAAAAGATTTTAAAGAGGCATAGCACCATTAAGATAAAGAGACTGGAATGGGATCATATAACAACCAAGTCTTCAAATTTCTGGGAATTATAAATGTGAATGGTTGAATGGTAACCGACTTCGTAGACCAGAAATCACTGAAAACACAACCTAAGCCAGTGTATATGGGGAATGCTATCAAGTAACGCTCCATTTACTGTAGTACACACCTGGACAGGTTCAGAAATCAGAAGGTCTGGTTATAACTGTGTGTAAGAAAACAGGAAAGTTTAAGATTGCAAGTGAGTTTTTAAAAGAACCCTCCTGAATCTAAGAAGGCTAGCAATTTGGCCTACAGCTCACAACCAGAATGCTGGAAGACCCACATCCATGATAATTTCCCAGAAAAAAGGAAAAGACCTAGATACAGGCATGGTGAGGGTCTCACCCGATTAACACTGCAATCATTACTAGTTGATAATTCCAACTATATACATTGAGCTTACAATATCTATTTTTTCTGTCTTACTTTTAATATGAATAGACAATAAAGGATCATAAAATATTTGATAAACATCTCTAATGTGAGAGAAAAAGAAAACACAACCCAATAAAAAAGAACTTAGAAGAAGCACAGAAATGTAAGGAACTGGGAAAATAATCTTCAAACACTATAGTAGCCTCCAGAAAAATAAGACGAAACAAGAAGAAGATGTAATTGGAAAGTTCTGAGAAGTTTTGTTAAAAAGGTTTTAAAAATTAGTCAGCAAATATTATAAAATAAAAAACTCAATAGATTTGAAAAATAAACATAAGCTCTTCAAATGCAAAACGAGACAAAACAACGGAAAACAGAAAAGAAAAACAGATGATGAATATACAAGGTTTAACAACTGAGGAATAAGAATTCCAAAAAGAGGTAATATTAAAATTTGGGAAGAAACTGTCAAAGAAATAATATTGCAAATTTTCAAGAACTGAAGATATAAACCTCTGAATTAAAAGGGTCTAATAAAGATACAGCTTAAAAATTAAAAAATGAAGGTAGGAAGGACAGTATGTATTCACATACACACTCCGAGATCCACATTTCATTATTATGAAATTGCAGAACCACAGATCCTAAA
Source organism: Cacajao melanocephalus (assembly GCA_963573385.1). Taxonomy (NCBI): domain Eukaryota; kingdom Metazoa; phylum Chordata; class Mammalia; order Primates; family Pitheciidae; genus Cacajao; species Cacajao melanocephalus. The sequence continues at coordinate 5,026 of CAUYLG010040818.1, forward strand.
AGTTTCTAGAAAGAAAACCAACAACAACAAAAAAATAAGAAATCAAGGCAATCATACAAATGAACAGGATTCAGAATAATGTCACACTTAAAGCAATACTGAAGGTTAAAAGACTGAATCAATACCTTCAATATTCTAAATTGCTAATATTTAATTCCATAGTGGCCTATCATATAGGTAAAAGAATTATATTTTCACACATAGAGGGTCTCAAAATTTATGTCCCAACAGAAGGAAGGTAATACAGGTCCAACAAACCAAAGAAAAACAAAGGCATAAGTCATTAAAGAAAGGACATGGAGACTAGGACATGGATTCCACAGAAAAAAAGAAATTCCTAGAATTATGGAAGTCCCAAATGACTGCTATATAGGGCTACAAGAATGAAAAAAAAAACAATCTGGATGACAATTTGATATGTTTATATGTATTGAAAAAAGCTTTACAGTCTATGGGTAAATTCTGGGATGAATTAATAATTAATACTTAGAAAACTAAGCAAATAAACCAGAAAAGACAATGATTAATTCCAGGTAAAGAAAGTTTTATAAAAAAAGAAAGTGTTATAGTACAAAACATACAACGTTCATCTATGCATATTATTTGCATTGTATCAGTAATATAATCCCTGATTTAAACAAAAGTGGTCTTATCACTTTGGAGGACAGAGTAGGGGAAATATTGAAAGATATTAAAGTCATATTAGGGTAATAACACACAACACCTAAAATGTAGAAAATATAGAAGCACAAGCATATTATTTACAAATAAGTACAAAAAGAATCAGTTAAAAAAAAAAGAGCTCACAGTGGCTATCACTAAGGAGCAGGAATCTGAAGTAGACAGACAAGTAAGAGGAAGGAGATTTCTGTTTTGTTGTTGTTATATAAGACTTACAGCACTACTTGACTTTCAAAACTATGTACATATATTTTTTAATTTTTTAAAAAGTCAACCAGGTTGGATGAAAGGCAAAGATTTAATTACTGGAAATATTTTAAGTTTATAGATAGAGAATAAAATTATACAACAAAATACCAATTATAGTTATTTTAGTCTGTGGGAAAAGTGACAATTTTAAAACTTGTTTCTCCTAGTGTTTCCAAATTTTCTTTAATAAATACTGTTTTTGGTAACAGGAAAACAAACACTTTAAAAAGGATAAAATGCTATTATTACGGAGAAAAAACCTCCAGAAGAGATTCTTCATATATCTTCAAATACTATAAGCAGTTAAAATTAATAGGCCTAATTATCCTAATTACTTGCATTTATCACTGCAAGTTACATATAGGAAACATTCTTTTTGTTGTTACACTTTCCATTTAAAACAAGTGATATAAATATTTTTCAAATCATACGAAAGATGCTTTGTAGTGAATAACAGGATTGCAGTAAGCACATATATATTCTGAATAAATAAATGTGATTTTAACAAAATTCATTGTAGTTTCTGTCTGATAGGTTTTAGTTTTTAAGAAAGAAATTTCAGTCAGTCGTAATTTAAATCATTTACCTAAATATTCAAAGATGCTTGGAAGAAATAAAAGTCAAGTATGTTTTTTAATGTAGTAACAGTTTGTAATAAAGACAACTACATAAAAAGAAATAAAAACAAAACTTATCTCTATCCACAATGCCATATTTCAAATAAGTGTTTTTAAAACAAAAACTCTTGTCAATCTACAGATATTCTCAATGACCGGTTAAACTCACAAATCGTACTTTCACTAAGATGAACAATTCTGAGCAGTGGAAAAGTAAAGTATTAAGATTCCATGTAGATTATGAGAGTAATTACCTCTTAAAGTTAGAATATGTTTAATAAAATATGTATAGTTTCTATATAATTTACTACAAAGTTAATAATGATTTTTTTCCTATCAAAGGCAAAGGGTCTATAGAATAAAGAAAAGAAAAATCAATAAAGGAGAAAGAATACTTCAATTCTACTTACTCCCCTTTAAAATAAATGGAAACATTTCATTTAAAACTGAAAGCATACACAGCATCCCTCCACCTCTTTAAAGATACATTCTAATATATGTGATTTTATTCTATACTCGGTTATCTTTGTTATTGGCAATTGTAAAATTTTTGACTTCAGGAAACACCTGTGGCTGAAGAAAAAGTAAATTCAGTTTCGAGAAATGCACTACTTTCTTTGTCAGGGGAAATAAGGAGGAATCCTGTAAGAACAGATGACATACCTGCTTTGGCAACTGTATTATTGGTACTTGTTTTATTTTGGACTTTATTTTTAAAAATGCCATTAAACATTCGTAGCTTTTTAAAGATCTCTTTACCATTGCTCCTTTATACCAGTTTCTCTAGGTGTGTTCTAGACACCACATGAACTTTACCACCTCTAGGAATGGGCCTTGAAACCCACATGACTGACACACTCTCTGAGTCTGAGAACCTCTGTCTGGCTCAACAGTTCCTAAATTCTAAATGTAAGTTCTCACAATGGAGACTTGTAGAAATTTATACAAGTCATTTTGTGACTTGGTATTGTAATCTTATATTAAGGTCAGCTGAAGACAGAGAGAGGGAAAAGTAGAATTTAATTTGGTACTACCATAATCAGTCAGCACCTTACAAGAATCACTCCTTATTTTCTTAGTGCTTATATGCCCTACAATAAACAGAGCTTCTTACTTCAGGAGTCTTAAAAAATAGGAGTGTAGCAATCAGGTAATAAAAATGACACTAGATATACAAAAACGTAGTAAATTAAAGTTTTAAAGGCGTCCACTTCTAGACATTTGTTAGTGTAAAATCACATTCTAAATTCCTTTTCCTAAATTCTCTTTAATTGTTCATAAAACATTGGTAAAGGCATTATGATCACTGACACATCTTCCCAAAAACCATTACATAAACTACATTTCTTTCTAGAGTTTTTCAAATCAACTTTCATGAGCTAAAATTAAGTACTTTTGTTTGTCCCTATTCTTTGGGGAATGATACAAGCAATTTCTGGCAAAAATATTCACACAGTAAGCCTTTTTACAAATTGTAGGGGGAAGGGAAGGAAAAGACTTTAACAATAATCACTGTCTTGTTCTTTTGTTTTAAAGGGGAATGAACTGACCCACACATACATTTAAAAACTGCAAATTATTTAAAATAGGTATGTAAATCTAAAACTGGAAAACTACAAAACAGTATTTGGCAAAGCATGATTTACTTTAACCATTTAAAGAATCCATGATTGTTCTTCCTTGAAAAGCAAATTATTTTCCAAGAATCAAGACAGTCATCAGAAAGCAGGATGTTAATGGAGAGAAACCACCGCAGAATAAATAAAGCAGATGGGTCAGTGCCATTCATACTAAAGAAAGCATCTAACAGTGTGTCACTCTGTTCATGATCCATAGCAAAAGACAGCACATTCTCAACAGTGTTAACTGAGCCCTGTTACACCCAGTCAGCATCAGGCAGCCCGAAACAAGCTATGCCAGGACTAGCCTCCTTTCAGTTCCTCAAATGTGACAATCTCTTCCATGCTTTTGCACATGCTCATTCTTTTGTCTAGTTGACACATTCTCCCAATATTTTTCCATCATTGTGCTGCTCAGGCTTCAGTTCTCAGCCTCCTTTACTCCACATCTAAATTAGGTACTTTCATTTATAATCTCTCTAAACACACCTCATAATCTTCCTCCACAGTATTTCTAACACACAGCAGATATATGTACACTGTGTTTGTGTAAGGTATCTCCCTTTCCCCAGTAGGCTATACAATGAGGGCAGAGACCATGTCTGTCTCAGACAACGTGCAGTCAGTATCTAGGAAACCTGTGTAAAAGCAGACACACTTAACTGAGTAAAGTGCATTCGTTATTCCATCTCGGGTAGCCATCATTTCATATCTGTACAACTCTAACAAGACTAGACCCTTCCCACCTGCTATGCCAGATGATGAAAATATTAACATTAAACAATGGAGGTTCCCTACTGTCCTGACAAACCACTGGGAAGTAGGAAAATGCAAATAAACTGCAGTGAAGTGTTTTGGGAAGAAACAGGGATGAGAGGGTGCTTTTCTGTTAGCACAATCACTCAGTTCTCAGTTAGGTCAGAAGCCTGCCACTTAGCATTCTAGAGATCTGCTTGACTGTTTTCTTCCAATTGACAGTCTCACCTTGACTAATTTTTCTTTTCCTTTAGACTAAGGGTGGAATTGAATACACATTTACCACTCTGCCTTTTACCTCTGTGGTAGCCAGCCTCTAGTATTCACATCTCTTGAGTAGCAGACCCGGCCGAAATTGAGCAGAGCTGATCTATGTAGTTAACAGAACGTTGTGGAAATGATGGTATGAGACTTTTAAGGCTAGGACATAGAAGACACTGGGATATTCGTTTTGAGCTTTTATCACTTTGGGGCATATAAGCAACCATGTTGTAAGAAAAATTTTACAGCCCTGTAGAGACGTCCATGAGGCAACAAACGGAGTTCTTCTGCCAACAGCCAGCTATATGAGTGTACCATCTTGGAAAAAGATCCTCCAGTTCCAGTCATGCCTTCAGATGACTGCAGCCTCAGCCAGTATGCTGACTGCTACTTCATGAGATATCCTCAGCCAGAAGTAACCAGTTGAACTGCTCTCAAATTCAAACCCACAGAAATTGTGTGAGATGATGTTTATTGTTTTGGTCTGCTAAATTCTGGGATAATTATACAGAGATAACTAATATCTCTCTTCACTCAAGCTCAGTTTCCTATTTTCACCACTAATATAAAGAGAAACAATTCATTTTAAAAATTTCCCCTCCAACTCCCTTCTCCTTTTTCATCAGATCCCATAAGAAAGACAAAACAAATGGCTGATTTGTAAAACAGCATTTAAAAACAATAAAATAATATCTATTTTGTTTTTTAGGGGAAAATAATTTTTTTAAATTAAACAGAGGACAGGATTTCCTAAAAGGAATGAGAAGGTAAGATAGAAGAGTTGAAACAGAGGGCGAAATACTGCCCTTAAGAACAGAAATGGAAAGAAGGAAAACAAATTCAGATGTTAAACCCTGGATGGTTTATTCCACTTGCTACCACCTTGCTTTAGCAGATTCTACTGAGGGCCAGCTCAAAGAAAAAGGTACAATAATTAGAGTATGGAGATGAAGAAAATATACAATATGATATCCCAGAAGGCAGCTAAGTTTGTATTAATAAGAAAAGAAAGGAAAAAAAAACTGAAAGTGGCAGCACTTAGGACCAAGATAATTTTAAATAGGAATATGATGGTGCTTTGTAAAAATATCAGTCTCCTTTTTTCTATATTATTCAGAGAAGATTTCTCAATTTTTTTCTCTTTTAAAAAAATTCCCTGTCATAAAACATGTGGAGAATATAAAATATTCTCCACGTTTTGCAGAGATATGGAGAGACATGTCACCACAATGCTTCCTAAAGGTGGTTAGTGGGCATGTTTTTCCCCTTCTCATAGTCAAAGATAATTTTTCTAACTTAAAAATGTTGAATTCACTTGAGATTTAAAAATATATGTATATCCACACATATATGTAGTTCCCCTTCGCCTTATAATGCTTCCATTTCCTTTTCAATGTCCTCTTTTTAGGTTTCCCTTCACTTTTACAATAACCCACGCTAGCAAAAAAGAAAAACAGATAACAGTGTCAAAACGAACATTTTATCTAACATGTTTAAAAAGCCTTTTGAAAAAAAAGACTGGGAGAAACAACAATGAAAAACTTTTATTATCTACTGGTAACAGTTAATAATCTTGACTTTATCTTATATTAGAGTTTCTAAGAGTTTTCTTTCTTGAGAATTCAAGGAGATAAACAGGAAATTTCTTAATCATAAGCTGCTGGCTTCTATTCTAAATGGTGGATCTAAGACAAACCATTGAAACTGCCAGCATAACAGTGAAAAAGAACAAGATCCTATACAAAGATACTAAAAAAAAACTAAGCTGAATTTTGGTTAGAAGCAAAAAAATGAAATCCAAACAAACATCCCCAAAAACCTGACATACAACTTTAAGTTTGTATGAGGAATTACTATTAGCACACATAATCAACAATTACTAATATCTGCTCAGCTTCTCAAGCTCCTTAAAATTAAGGAATTGAAAAGACAAGGAATTCTTTTTACAAGGAAAATCCATAAACAGAACAAAATAGATATGTGGTATTATCAGCTTAGCCCCACATCATCACCTCCCTGTCAATATGGAAGTTTAGAGTTTTTAGGCCAAATCTTGTAAGAGAATTCTAACCTGGCTTTATAGAATTAAAAATTGAGAACGTTTACAAAGTAATCCATGATTTTGATTCCATGAGAGATTTTGAGCCAGAATCAAATAGCTAAGCTGCTCCTAAATTTCTGACTCAGAAACTGTGTAAGGTCATAAATATTTACTGCTGTTTTAAGCTGCTAAGTTTTGAGATAATTTTTTACGCAGCAATAGATAAACAGTATCTGTCATGACTCAAATTGACAATTTGGTAGATTTTCACCATTGATATAAATGACAATGAGTTATATTGTATAAAGAAATATACAATAATTACTTTTTTATTTTATAAACAGAATAATGTACAGCCAAAAACAACTATGCTAATTTCTTTAAATACTATAAATAATTAGTGAAGACTGCTACTGTAGGATAAGTGGGCCGATTCTTTTTCCTAATTTGTCTCAACTTCTCTGAAGAGCTATTTTTCACCTTAGAGAAGCTACTATAAAATATTCCCCTTTCAAAACCCTATGACAGTAGAAGAAAAAATAAGAAAGGAGGTTAACTAGGGATAATTCTAGGCTGGAATCACTGCAAACTGTGAATACAAGTATCCGAAGAAATATTTTTAATATTTTTGTACTTGAAAGAATTCTAGAAAACTGACTAGTATATACTTTTAGATCCATTCTTCATTCGCCAGTGAACTGAAGAATGTCTCTAAATAGTAAATTTTCCTTAAATTGTAAGTCAAGAGAGGTGAGTTCACATTAAGCAACAAAAGAAAAAGTATGAAATTTCATAAAAACAAAGATTCTCATTAATAAATATATAACAGAATTTTATAGTGGATATAGGTGCTACTTAAGGTTCACTTTCATATAAAAACTAGTAAGATAAGCAAATTAGTATACAATATAAACATACATCTTTTTTTTTTTTTCTTTTTTTACTTTTAGGTATAAACTTTAATACAACTCTTGGTCATGTGGATAAACATACATCTTTTTAAAAAAGTCACCTACCCTTAAGAGGATCATGTTCTGCTCTCATAATATCAATAAGCGAATTTTCCAAAGAGTGCATATTCAAACTGTCATACATCCTATTTCGATCCTGAAAGAGAAGAGAAAAAAAGACATTATAATCTATGCATTTTTTTTCCAAAAAGTGATTATAAAAATAGTGTCTAAGTTCTCCTACATAAAATAGGACACCTGATGAACATATTACTAATTAATCGGTATCCCACAAAATACCAATAACTAAAGATCTCATGAGCTACAATGTTTCTTGTATTGGAGGACATTATTTTCAGTACATTTATCTCTTAAATCTTTTATCAAAAATAATCTAATTTTACCAGAAATACTAATGCAATACAGTAAAATAATTTCTATGGTAATCTTTATAAAGTTTCCTAAAATATTATACACACAGAAAGCATTTTTTGGTTAATTTCTAAACTTTTCTCACATATTTAGGAAGACAGACACTGGCATGTGGAAAATAAATATTTGGGAGAAAATATTTTAGTTCCATAATTGCACCATACTTTAAACATCTATCAAACATTTTGCTATCTGACATAGTCTGAACTTCAACATGAGTACATAAACATCTTATATGATAAAAATCAAAATAAGACACTAATCCCAGAACAAAGACTAATACCTAGAATATTCATATTCATATCTTACTCTCTAAAGTGCTTCCATATTTGTCTCTGCATTTTAACCCTCACCAACTCCCCTAAAAAATAGGCAGATGGAGGAGAGAAGAGTATAGAAGCACAGTAATCTCATTACGTTGCTACTTCACCAAGTCTCCAAAGTCTTGTGTTGTCAGATCCCTGTTTGTGGAATGTTCAATCCATCCACTTGCTTATCTGAAAGAATCTGACTCTTTAATGTCCATGAATTTCTACTGTATTCTGTTCAACACATACTCAATGTACCTGGAAAAAGATAAGTGATGAACTACTACAGGAAGCTCTGGCCCATGCCCTCCAAATAATCTAGGAGTCTCCCCAAAATACCCACACAGTTAAGTATGTGTGTACACACACGTGCAAGCTTATGTGTATGTTGGGGAGGCAGGATAGGCCATTCTAAACTCTCAAAAACTGATTGCCACAGAAAATGGAAAGGGAAGAATCTGAAAATTAAGTGGAAATAAAAGTCCCAATAGAAATCAAAATAAGGCACTTATTAACCTGGTCCATGAGCTTCAATAGAGACCAGAAGTCTCTGAGATTATATATAATATACTGTACATGGATATACAGTAGTCCCCCCTTTCAGCATTTTGCTTTCCATATTTCAGGTATCTGTAGTACAGTACAATACAATATTCTGAGAGAGAGAGAGAGATATGCCACATTTACATAAGTTCTTTTACATTATATTTAATAATTGTCCTACTTCATTAGTTATTGTTGTTAATCACTTACTGTGCATGATTTATGATTTAAACTTTGTCATATACATGTTTGCATCAGAAAAAAAACCAGCATATAAAGGCACTATTTGCAGTTTCAGGCATCCACTGATTGTCTTAGAATGTATCCCTCACAGATAAGGAGGGACTAGTGTAAATGTAATTTTGTATTTTTCCTGAAGAAAAGATTCATAGCGTTCATCGGTCTTCCACTGAAGTCCACAATTCAGAGAAGATTCAGAATCAGTTCTTCAGAAAGCTGAAGAAAAACCTAAGAAGCTTTCCTAGGAATATGTTCATTTATTTATTCTACTTTGATGCTTAAATTAGGGTTGTAGCCTTCAGGTTGTAGCCTTTTTAAAGCTAGGGGTTCAGAATCAGTACTGTAGACTAAGTAAGTTGCTGTCAAGGAGTTTAAAAGGGTAAAAAGTAACACTGAATGATGGAAAGAATGCTAGACTGGAGGCTCTTATTCTAGCTTTATCACCAATTAACTCTATCAGTACTTTTTATTGATTTTTACTGAAAGGCCCCTGAGGTAAAACACATACATCAATAATAGCTGCTCACTAGAACAGTGACCTTGATTAGTGACGGAGGCACAAAGAATTAATGAACTCTAACAGTGGTTCCTAAACTTAAGCATGCTTCAGAATCATCTGGAAGGCTGGTTAAACACATCAAATGAAATACATCAAATTCAGTAGGTCTGGAGTGGCACCTGAGAATCTGTATTTCTAACAGGTTCCCAGGTGACACTGATTCTGCTGGCCTGGATATCACACTTTTTAAGAAACAATTAGTTTCTTCCTCTGAAGTCACTAAATCTCTCTAGACTCTGGTTCCAACTTCTAAAAATAATCATGTCAGGCTAGATGATGCCTAAAGTCTCTTTAAAAATTATAGAAAAAAATAGACTCAAAATACTGTAAAATAAATGAAATATTAATAAAGCTGAAACAGAGAAGAGGATGGCCCATGGGCAAAAATGACATACTAATTTTAGGAATCTATCCAAATATTTCCATTTTCTCTGTGCTTCCACTATACTGTGTTCATAACTAATTTGTTGATTTTCCTGTCTGTTCCACTAAACTTCTAAGTTGATTAAGGATAGGGACTATCTAATTACAAAATACAACTAGTTCTCAAATGTCTGTTGAATGAATACTCCTTTATCTCTACCATAAAAACTTTGTAAAAATGTAAAAAAAAAAAAAATTGAGTTTTGTGAGGAGAAAGACTGCAGTTTTTAAACAGTAATTGTAAAGGTCTATAAAACTTTCTCAGAATCCTCAAGGGAATAGGTAGTCAAATGTCAACTGACTAAACTGAGACAAGCATCAGATTAATGTGGCTTGCTATGAACCTGAATTTCCAACCATCCAATGGAAGATTAAGTACTATTATACTGAAAGTTCCCAGATATATTTAAAATAGAATTATAAAATGTAAGCTGTAATGATAAAAATTAATGTTCATATAAAAAAGCAAAAAATCCCTCTGAAGATATGCCATGTCACAAAGGTTCTAGGAGTATATTGTAAATACTTTAAAATACTTAATTATCCTACTTACCCTAAATCCTGACAAAGGGAATATATTACAGTTCATGGTTATATTTTTAGGTTGATGATTCTGAGCAGAATCAGCCTATGCCCAGTCAACCAATGACCTTAATTAATGGTAACTATTAAATCACTCAAACAATATTTCCCAAGTAACTTTCTTTTTCTGGAGGTGTTGGAGGAAATTACCCTTGAGGTGTGATCTTGCTCTGGAGCATAGTAGAACTATTGCATGGGTCATGGACAGTATTTAAAGTATGAAAGAGAAAATCCTTTAGCTATAAATATCAGTGACCACTATATAATCAATTCTGAGAGGTGTTATTCAAAAAGGCTGCATGTATTAATAACTTCAGCCTGAACGTCTATATCTAACTGAATCAGTGAGACGCCTACTTATAAGGTCTCTTATTTTCCTTTTTCTGTTAAGTATTTGATCCTAAACTCCTACTCTAGGAAAGAAAACAGCACAGCTATTTTAAAACAATTAGCTTGGTTATACTTTGTAAAGCATCAGCTGCATCCCATGTGATTTTTAAAGCAACAAACATAAAATAGACTTGGGCAACCAAAAAGCACATGACATCTCAAAACTGCTTTTTAAATTTAATGAAACCTATAGACTTACATGCAAAAGATACAGATAATCATATTAAATAAATAGTGAGAATTAAAATATGACTTCGGAAAAAACAGAAACAAATCTAGTTATAAAACAAAAACTCATGCATTCTTCTGAAATAAAGATACTGGGAAAAATTGTGTTCATGCAAACTGCCATCAGTTTAAAAACTAAATAGAAGAACTAAGGCAATTTTCAAGTGACCATGAACACACCAGTACTAATTATCATTAATAAATATGGAAAATCATAGCTATGTAATTTACATCTATTACTACAAGGTTATTTGAAAACATCAAGATATTTCACAAAAATAAGACTATGAGGAAAGGTGTGCGTTCAATCTATTCTAAAATACAAAAACTAACTGGCAAAGAATCAACTAAATTAGGGCTTTCGAAAACTGAGATTATAGAATCTCACAATAACTGACAGAATAAAATAGAAAACATCTTTGAAAAAGGTATAACCTCTTTTATTTTATTATAATATTTATTTCATGTTTTTTCTTAAACCCAGACATTTGCCACAAACACTATGTGAGTGTCAGTAAAAGCTTAGAAAGGTTGAAAAACACAGGAAAAAAAAAAAAGTAATCTTAATCTTGAAAAAAGATGACCTAAGAAAAGATTATAAACACTGAAAAATAACTAAGGAGATCAATGCATAATATTAGAAGCAGTATGACAAAGGGAACTCAAACTTCATTACAAGAGAACTTTTTGAAGAGATATTATTTTTTTTGCTGGGATATATTAAAAACCCTGTTTTATTTAAAAAGAAATGGTCAATTAGAAACTTTTCTTCTTGAAAATGAGGTACTCCTCCAAAGAAAAATAAGATTATAGAAAACCCCTATATTCTTATATTTAATGATATAACAGATGCTTGAACATGTATTATTCTGCCTAACTAAGAAGATCAGCTTTCACTGTACTTGTAATGTTTGTGTTTAGTTCTCTAATTTTTACTTTAAAATAAAGCAGTGTAGTGCTAATATTGTCTTTAATTTTAAGTGAATATTGATCATACATTCCTGTTAAACAATGTTATTGCCCCATACTCAACTAGCAGCAGATGACGTGCTACTCAGCTTTACTACGTAACGTAGTACTCAATCTCATAAGCTCTCTTCTCTTTCTCTGGTTGTTCCACACAGATAACCCTTATTCATCCAACTCAACTCTTGCCTTCTCTAAGACAAAGAATAGTATTTTTTTATCCATATATCTCAAGGATAATTAAAACGCATACAGAATGAATGAAGATATACTTCTTGAATTTTATTAATTTCAAACCTCAACACAGGGTGTTAGTCATACTCAGGAAAAAAAAATCGTATGTTTTAAAAGGCCAAAGCTATTTTAGTACTCACAAGAATTAAAGAAAATAGAAAGACAAGAACAATTAAAGAACTGAACACAGAATAGGAAACCAAAAGAAAGCATCCATTACTTAAGCTGTATACAAGAGTCCATTCTTTGTCATTTTCAGTGGCTATGTAACAGTTTGATGACTTTGAATGTCCCTGAAGTTCATCTGGTTTATGAACCACTATTTAAGAAATGCTTTATCAGATAAACAAATTGGACTTGGCATGCATCTATATACTGTTTTTTTGTGGGTAAGGTGAGTAAAGACTCAAATAATATTTTTCTGAGACAGATCTCTAAATTACTATTTACCACATTATCACAACAGCCTATTAAAGATTGCTGAAAAGTATCTTTAATTACTTCAAGGTAGTTTATTATGTGACATGCTTAAGCACTGCAAGTAGAACTAGAGTTGATATTCCGACAATTCCCCGGTTGAAAGGCAGGCTGACATGCATGTATATGCTTCACACACTCAATTACAGTTGCAAGACATTACTTTGTTTACAGTGAGCTAATATGTCATATGTAAACTTGCTAGTAATGATAACCTCAGTTAAAGGATATTTACTCTTATGTTTTGAATAAATATACTGTAACCTTAACATCAAACTGAAAACTCCTATTTTTGGGAGGTGGGAGTGGTGTCTTTTTACATTACCCAGGTCGGACTCAACTCCTGGGCTCAGGCAATGTTCCTGCCTCAGTCTCCCAAGTAGTGTACGTTGCTGGATCTGGCTGCAGATTCCAGTTTAACATAATTTAGAATTCACACTTTTGAGTATGATTCTTGCAAGGGAAACTAGCTAATGACATTTTAAAGTAAAATAATTAATAGCCCTAAAGAAATTCATGGAGATATGTTAGGCCGGAGTAGTAGCTCAAGCCTGTAATTCTAGCACGTTGGAGGCCACATCAGGTGGATCACATGAGGTCAGGAGTACTGAGAGAAGCCTGGCCAACACGGTAAAACACTGTCTCTACTACTAAAACAAAAATTACCCAGGTGTGGTGGCGCATGCCTGTAATCACAACTACTGGGGAGGCTGAGGCACAAGAATTGCTTCAACTCACAAGGCAGAGGTTGCTGTGAGCAAAGATAATGCCACTGCACTCCAGCCTGAGCGAGAGTGAAACAAGAAAGGAAAGGAAAGGAAAAGGGAAAGGAAAGGGAGAGAGAGAGAAAGAAAGAGAAGGAAAGAAAGAGAAATCCATACAGATATATAATACTCATTTTAAAGTCAGAAATGTTTGTAATTTACATTTGCTTTTAAAAAGTTTTAAATTTGAGGGTTTTCTATTTTAAAAAAAGCTAATTTAAAATAAAATTCCAACCCACAAAATTTTACATATAACAAAAATAAAAATCAACCTACAAAACTAGTTCTTTCCTATTCACTGAATTCAATTACATGTTGAGCTCTTGATATAGGTTAACCCGCAGTATCCAACTGTAAGAATTAAGACTTCAGTTCCATAATTTTATACTATATTCTAGGCCCTAATCAGTTTGAGACTAAAGGAAATAAAAAGTTAAATGTTTTAAAATAATGTACTTGTTAACAAAAATGTACTAGAATTACATTGTATATGATGACAAAAGGTCAGAAATTAAAACAATCTCCACAAGTATTTGAGTGACTAAGTATCCTCTATAATTTAATTTTGCCAAAGAATGAGAAACTACTCAACGTTTTAAGATATCAATTTCATTTTGTAGCTGCTGCTGTATTTTTAAAAGCATCAACTTCAAATACCTCAACCTTTATAGAAAGACGGAAACACAGACCAAATTATGTATAAGTACCCCTAGGGTACTTAGATGAGACAATGGCATTGCTTTCAAGTCCAGTTGGAATGTCACATACTACCTCCACTGTCTTAGACTAATGTCTTAGACCCTTCAAAGAAACCAAGAAGCTTGTATTCTAAAAATAGAGGTTAGGGGGTTGGGGAGCAGAGAGGAAAAGAAATGGTCAAAAGAGATCAGAGAAAGTGTAAAAGCTGGCTGAAAGGCCTTAAATGACCTAGTTCAAGGTCCTCCTTTGACAGATAAGGAAACTATAACCCAGAGAGATGAAAGCCCATAAACTATGTCATTCAATGTCATAAAGATTATGAGGAAGAGGAAGAAGATCCACGTTTCAAGCCTTCTTTCCTTCCAGTTCCATTCACTTTCCATTATCTTTCCCCCCGCCCCACCATCACTGTCTTCTACTTCATCACATCACACCTCTGGCTCAAGAGTCCAAAGGGAATGCCAATATCTCAGCAGCTTACCAGAGAAGTTTATCTTTAAGCACCAAAATCCTTTTCCCTAAAATAAATTTCCCTAAAATCTTAGGTTATAAAACAAGTTAAAGCAAGGTAGCTTTGACCGAAGTCTAAGTGGGAGGGCAGCCCCAGTGGTGGCAGCCCTGGAGGTTGGTTTAAAAGCTTCCCTTTCATTATCACCCCTGTCTCCTCTCTAGCATTCCATCAATTGAAATCAACTCAATAACCTGGTTTCTCAACATCTGTCCCTGCCTCATGGACCCTTTATGCCAGCTAATTTGTATTATTTTCCATGGATACTTATTTCTCCTACATATGTATCCATCCTATCGCTTCTTCCTTCACAAACAGAATAATTATGTCCTTTTCTATCTGAAAACATTTCCCCTGCCAATTTCAGAATAATTATATTAATTTTCTTCTCCTAAACATACCATCTCCTAGGCATTCATGTATTGAATTTGCACAATACAAAAATGCTATCATAAAAACATCACTAATAAGGCTTAACTAGACTACAGTAGAGAAGAGAGTAGAAGTAAATAGCTAACTTATATTAACAAGACAGTACATTGCAAATTACATGCAGTAACTACCATTTCTAAGTGAAGACACTGGCAGGGCTACTGTGGAAAACAGACAGGACTTGGCTAAAACAATTGCTAGTGGCTGATTATCAAAATTAGTGCTAACCTTCTAGATTAGAATGCTACTTATAAATGCATTATTAATCTGCTTATATCCTTACTTGTAAAATCATCTCATGCTGATAAATTAACCAAGGAAGAGACTTAGAATAATATAGCCCCATTCATATAACACATACAATGTTAAGTCTATGCTCATTCAAACTTGAGCTCTGTAAGAAAGAACCTTCATATATAAGGACTGAGTTTTCTATACCTTGTAATAATCCTCACCACCTAGTACCTAGTATACATTCAGTTTGCAGAAAGATAGTATTTTGTGGCCAACAAACGTGTAAATGTAATTTGACTAAGACTAACTCCCAGCTTTTTGACTAAAACTTTCTCCCTAGGAAACTGATTATTTGGAAAAAGTCTGGGTATAAAAGCAGTAACAAAATTAAGAACACTAGGCTATACATTTTTTTAATAAAGGTGAAAAACTGAACCAAGACAAATCTTTTTAAGAAACGTATCTCAAAACAAATGTAAAATTCATGACAAAAATCTACTGAAAAGTTCTATGAAGCACTGATTAAATATAAAGCTGGATGTTAAGTAAACATGATTATATGCAAAATTTTGAGAAGAAATACAATCTGTTTAGTTTGACTGATGTTTAAAGTCAGGTGCTCTTGTGTATATAATCCCTTTTTCAAAAAAAATATGTTTAGAAATATAAAAGGATTATTCATTACTCTTAAATTTGAAAATAAAAAATTTTTATATTAAATAGTTCAAATCCGGTGATTCTTAAAAAATAAATTGCTTCAGTGTCCTCTAACATATGCTACCATAAGTATAATAAGAAAGTAAATAATAAATCCTACTCATAATATAAATACTAAACTCCTAACCGAAATCCTAAAAAGTATACACTGTGCAGCCTACCTGGTCTATTCTGGATGTTCCGGCTGCAGTGCACCAACTATCTTGGAGTGAATCTGAGCCCCAAGCTGGCAACTGCAAACTAGATCTCACCTTCAATAGCATAGAAGTTTTCATCAGAAATGAGCAGTTGTCTTCCCCAAACCCACCCAAAGAAAGAAAGAAAATAAAACACAAAGCTCTATCGTAAATCCTCATTCCATCCATTAACAGTTTAAGAAAAACAAAACCAAACAAAAACCTCACTTGCAATAGCCATAAGGAAACTTCAACAAAATAATAAAAAGCCTGAAAAAAAAAGCAGTCTAATCATCATAACTATTAGGCCACATTTAGAAAAAATAATCTGTGAATTAGTGAAAATAAATTTAAATTAGATGTGAAAAGCCCTAATATTATTTTGCCACAATCATAGCTGTACTAAGTATATCCTAATATATATACAGCCAATCATAGTCAAATCTAAGAATAGTTACAATTACAGAACATTTTAGCTTAGCTATGTTAAAGGAGAAACAAATTTTGGTGGCCCATTAGAGTTTATAAAGTAAAGCATTCTTAAGGAGCTGCCAATTGAAAGCTTCAACATGTATTTAATAAATACAACAACGTTTCCTATGTTTTACTAAGCTTATTTTCCATTGAGTGTTTAGAGAATATTTTTACACCTCAATTTTCTCTGTATAGATATCTCACCCTTTGTTAATTAAATAACATGCTTAAAAATTAGAACTTTATTTGAAAGAATGTTAATTTTACCATACTACTACCACCACCATCCAAATACCTATTTTGAAAGATTAACATGAAAGATAAGGTTATTTACATACCATTCTTACCTGTAAGGGTAAGAGTGTATTACTATTGTTGTCTGTTCTGAAAACATTATCTTCAATCCAAGATTTTGGAGTAAGTGATGGAGTTGAGCGAGTAAATTTCGGTGGTGCAATGACATTACCAGAAAACGGTTTTTTCAATGGAGATATCTGATTCATAGTTCCTGGAATTCCCATGTTTCCGGTTCTACGGTGATCTCTGCCATGCATTGCTCCCCAGGACATACTTCCAGTGCCCCAGCCACTGCTCTGATGGTTGCTCCAGGGAGATTGTTTCAGAAGAGGCTAGGGAAAACATATCTATTTAAATTACGGCATTTAAAGAGTTTACAATTCAAATTCAAATTTCAGACCTAAGAATTTATATAATGAAATATATAAAGACAAAAGAATACATCTTTCCTAGCTTATACAAGTTAATAGTCTTGAGATCTTTTTACCTGAAACTATATTTGATGCTGGTAAAGTTTTCATCTTCTTGTCTACTGTAAATATCATGATATTTTATGACAGTTACTAAAACAGAACCATGTACTCTTTTTCCTTCAAAAACAACTGTATACATGATAAATATGAAGAAAAAATAAACTGAAATTAACTTTGAAGATTCTTAAAGATATAATCTACACGGTGATCTTAAAGCAACCATATTATGCTAGGCACACAACTAAAAATATGGTCTGTTAATTAAAATATCCTACTCATCCAAGTGAAATATTTAGTCTTCATGTCTCCAAAACAAGTTGCACTACTACAAAAGTGGTAATTTACTCAATTGCACAAATTAAAAACGCCTTTTAGAATAAGAACAGTATAGAAACTGTCATTTTTCTACATTGTTTATTTAACTGTTAAGGCATTTTATTCCAGTTTTAGTATAGTTTGTTTTAAAGTGTTTTTGTTTTTATTTCACTTATTTATCCATGAACTGTGAAGCAATTATCCGATGTTACCCATAGGTGGATCCACTGAGGTATACTGCCAACTAACTACATGCTTTGATTATTCCAGTAGAGATCTTGATACAAGTCTCCATCAAGTTGATTCATTTTCAAAAGTAAATTACATCCTAATCTAAAACCTGTGGCGAGAAAAGTTAAGTCATTAAAGAATAGAAATCCCACCGAAAGGCTGTAATTGTAGTTTTGGGTTTTTGGTATCTTTTTTTAAAGAAGTACTCATTGCTGGTAATTCTGTCAATACGTTTATTCTTTAATACTTTGGTGTTAAGATGTAGCTAAAGAAGTATGAGCCATACAGTTACTAAAAATAAATATGGTTCTCTTAAAATTGAACCTTTCATAAGACAATTGAAAGAGAACCCTGATCTATAGCACCAATGTTTAAAAACTTTTAAATGCTAACACAATCATGAGTATATATTACTCTTTCCCCCTCCAGAGTCCCAAAGCGTAAGTAGGGAGCCATGGACAAATCACTTCATTCTTGAGGGCCTTACTTTCCTTATTAAATGAGTTAATGCTCAAAGTTATCTTCCAGTGATCTAAAATTCCATATGAAAGCTGTGTGACCTGTCACAGTCCATGGCTAGACATATTTTTTGTCCAAAAGGAGATTACAGTTAAATATGAATCATGGTACATGTTATTCCAATGCTTTGTATCACAACTTTAAGAATACAAAATTACCTATAATTTTCTGTGGACAAGTTTCCAGTTAACAAAATGAAGACCCTGAGACACAAAAGAGTTGCTGAGGATTATAAGAATCATGTAAAAGTGGAAAGTTATTTCAAAATCCCTATCTTCAAACCTTATAGGCCACATTCTCTTTTCTAAGAAAGAAATTAGTGATTCAACAAAAACTGTTAACTGTCACTTTGGGTTATTTAGATAAACTGTTAACTTTCACTTAGGTTACTTCAGATAGTATTCACTTTGAAAAGGGTAATCCTTGAAAACTTTGGTCAACTGAAAAAGTTATGGGGTTAAGGTCAAATTTTGCTTCTCTGTCAATCCTTAATCACGAAAATGGAAAATGGCCTTAAACAGAATGAACACTACAACAAATGCTAACAAGATTAAAAACCAACAAGACATTCTTTCCATGTCAACTCACCAACCCACCGGTCACCCAAAAATTGTATTGAGGGAATAACAAAAAACAAATCTTAAATCAGAAAAAATCCAGATAAATACTTTGCCCAGTGTTATTTCATAATATTGCCTACTTAAAATACACACGGCCCACATATTCCCTTGTAGAAGGTTAAGGCCACTAAAGAATGTACTCAAAGTCTACCAGGAGATACACTAATCCCAGTTCCAAGTTTAGTGTTGTCCTAAAACCCACAAAACATGACCCCAACACTGAAAAGCACATAAACTAGGACAATCATGGGGTATGTCCGTTTGAACCCGAGCCGTCACTAACAGTTTCTCTGTCCCAGTCTTGTGACAGCTGAGGACGCGGCCCCGCGGGAACCAGGTCCAGCGAGGAACGCCGCCGGCCGCTCCCTCCCGACTCGCTAGCCGCCCAGGGTGCGGCGCTGCCGGCAGGTTGACCGTGGGCGGAGCTTTAGAAGCGGCTCGAAGGACCCCCGGGCGGGATGTGGCTTCACGGCGAGATCCCGCTGGCCAATTAAGAATGAAACAAACTCCAAAGAAAAAAATGCCTTTCCGCCTTCCCTCATTGGACGGCGGGGCAGAATCAAGGGCTCCCCCGCACGCACCTTCTCCGGCAATCATCTTTCTCCTGCCCAAGTTCACTTCCCACGGCCGCTCTTCCGAGGCCTCCGGCCCGCCCCCTGTCCTCGCCGCGCCTCCCGAGTCGGCGGTCCGGGGCGGCGGCCCTCCAGGCCCGGGGCACCCGGCGGAGCCCAGGATGCGCCCGCCAGGAGGGCCGGGGAGAGTCACCGCGCCCGGCCGCCCGCTGCCCCGGCGCTATTCAGCCCCTGCCCCAGCCCCCACCGTCCTGCCGGGACGTTCGAGGGGGCGCCCGGCCAGCGGCGGCTCCCAGAACAACCTCATTTCGCAGGTCCCCGCAGCCCACGGTGGCCACGGCCCTCCCGCCCTGCCGGGGGCTGGGGTTCCGCGTCCTGTCACGGTTGTCAGCCCTCTCAGTCCCACTCTCACTTGGACGAGTGGCTCCCGTCGCGGCTTCTCTCTGAGCTAAGGTCGGGTCCCTGGCCTCCCCGCCGCCGCCTCCGTCGCCCACCCGCGGTCTCCTGGCCCCGTGGCGCTGCCAGGCTGCCGCCCGCCGTACCTGGTGGTGGTTATAAGAGTTCCTCTGCTGCAGGAAGGCGGCGGCCGCCGCCTGGTGCTGCTGCTGGAGCTGCGGGCTGACGGGCGACCTCCGGCTCTGCGGCTGCTGCGGCGCCGTAGGCGGCGGGGGTTGCTGTTGAGGTAAATTCATGGCGGGCGGCGGCGGCGGGGGCACGGCGGTCGCCGAGAAGGGGCCGCCGAAGCCGCCGCCGCCGCCGCTGCCGCCGCTCGCCGGCACGCTGAGCCCCGCGCAGCCATGCGGCGACACGGGCGAGAAGCTCGGGAAGAAGGCCGGGTTCATGGACGACGGCAGCCCTGGGTAGAAGCCGTTCTCAGAGTCGGGGCTGGGCGGCGGCATGGCGCTGAGCGAGCCGCCGCCGCCGCCGCCGCCGTTCGGGGTGGTGGCCGACGAGCCGGGCGGCTGCGGCTGCGGCTGGGGCGGCTGCTGGGGTGGTGGCGGCTGCTGCGGTGGCTGGGGCGCCGGCGGCTGCTGGGGCTGGGGTGGCGGCGACGCGGTCTGCACCGACCAGGGGGTGCCGAAGCCGGGCAGCGGCGGCGGCGACGCGGAGCCGCCTCCCCCTCCGCCTCCTGGGGGCCCCCCGCCCCCGCTGCCGCCGCCGCCGCCGCCGCCGCCCGGGTGTGGAAGGTCCGGGCTCTGCAGACTGCTAAAGGCGCCCGTGCCGAGCGCCCCGCCGGGCAAGAGGTTATTAGGACTGTTGAGCAGAGGGTGGTTGGGGGACTCCATGGAGCCCGGTGCGGGGTTCACCGGCGGCGTCGAGGGGGCCAAGCCCGCATTGGGGGACTCGGCGGCGCTGCCCTCGCCCGCGGCTGGGGTCTTGCGAGGGCTGCCCGCGCCTCCGTGGCGGCGCCGCGGGGCTGCGGGCGACGAGGGCTGGAGCTGTGGGAGCGGGGGCAGGTCGGCTGGACGCTGCCGCTGGGCGAAGTCCTGCGACGGGAGGTGCTGCGGGTGCGGGAGGCTGAACTGCTGCGGCTGCTGTTGCTGCTGGCGCTGGGCGAGCTGCGCGGGCTGGAGGAGATGGCCGGCCGGCGGCGGCGGCGGCGGCGGCGGCGGCGGGCTGAACCGGCCCGGGCAGTGGAGCGGCGGAGGCGGCGGCAGCTTCGAGTCCGGAGGGTGGGGAAGGTGGGGAGGGCTGAACTCTTTCCTCTTCTGGCTGCTCAGCTGCTGCTGCTGCCGCTTACTGAAGTCCTGCGGGGAGGAGGTGCGGCAGCAGCAGCAGGAGGAGGCGGAGGAGGAGGAGGGGTGGTGCAGACTCGGTTTGAAGTCCTGGGAGGGGAGGAGGTGGGTCACACCCGCGATCGTGCCGCCGCCGGGGTGGTGGTTGGGGAGTTTCTCCGCGGCCGCCGCCCCCGAAAGCGGCCGCGCAGGCTGCTGTGTCAGCCCCAGCAGCAGCTCATCCTGCATGGTCTGCTGATGCGCCAGGAACTGGGAGGAAGAGGAAGCGGCGGCGGCCGGGCTGCCCGCGCCGCCGCCGAGGGGGATGGAGAAGGGGGAGGCGGCCTCTAAGAAGCCGGTGACAGGCAACGGTGGCGGCGACAGCGGGCCGAAGGGCGTGGCGGAGGGCAGAGAGTTGGCGGACCCCGCGGCGTAGGGACCGTACACCTCGCCGCTGAACAAGGGTCCGGGGTTGCTGCTTCGGAGCGGGGCGGTCTGCAGCACCCCAAACCCGAAATCCCTCATTTATCAGGCTGGCGGCAGCGGGAGGAGACGCGCTTCGTCCCCTGCCCCACCTAGGAAGCCGCCGGCTCTGGGGCTGCGTGGCCGTGGGGGAAGGAGAGGGAGTCAGTGAGAGAGGGACACCGTGACTGAGCCAGTGGGTACCGACTTCGGCCCCATCACCCTTCGCGGCGATCACCGCCGCCGCCTCCCGAGACCGGCTCGGGTGCTGCCGCCGCCGCCGCCGCCGCCGCCACCGCCCTGGCGGCTTAAGAATCCCGGAACGTGCGTCAGCGCCACCTCACAATCGCGCCGCCCCCCGTGGTGCGTCCTGGCACGCGCGGGCGTGAGGCCACCGCGCCCCCGTCGCCCCGCCCCGCCCCTCATTATTATGCAGACGCAGCCGGGGGCGCGCTCGCGCTCCCGGGAGGGCGGGAGCGAGCGGCACGTCTCCTCGGGTCTCTCTGCGCCGGGGGAAATGGAAAGGCCGGTTGTGGCAGGGGTCGACTGGAGCACTGGGCGGGCGCGCGCACTAGGGCGGGCGGGCGCGCGCGGGAGAAAGGGACCGTTCCTGGGCAACGGCCCCTCCCTGGCGCGGGATCCGCGCCGAGCCTGCCCGGGTCGCACGCGTCTCCGCCCCTCGCGGTGCCGCCTCTTTCCTGTCACCTCCGTTCCGCCCTCGGTCGGAGAAGCCCAGCCTCACCACTCGGGGTTCCCAGGGCGGGGCTGGCCCGCAGGGGAAACTGTGGCCTGGGACCCCGACGGGCGCCTGCACTGTGCGAACTCCCATAGAAATAGGCGCCCGAGACCCCCAGCGCAACTCGGGAGCCTGGCCCAGCCCGGGGTCGGGAGGGGTCCTATGGCGAACTCGCGTCTGGGCTCTGCCTGCTTGAAGTCCGCGGAGCGCGTCGCCCCGCACCTCTAGATCCAGAGTCCCCGGGCCTCTTCGTCGCCCTAGGAAGAGCCCTCTAGGTTTGTTTCTGTTTTAGGCGCTGGAGGGGGTGCTGTCACCGACATCCTGTAGCCGCCGAGGGTGTTTTCTGTAGGGTAAACATGAAACCTTGGAGCCCCGGCTATATTCCAGGCATTTTCATTTGGGTAAGGAGGAACAAAGTCCCTGGAACAAACACGCTCCGCGTGGTTATTTACACACTTTGATGCTTGGAACGGGTTCCGGGACGAGCTCCCACGGTAACCGCGGGCCAGCTCCGTTTCTTAAAAGCGTTATCATGTGCCATCATCAGGGCTGCAGCGTGGGACTCCTCCCCACCACATTCATTCCAGGGTCCCCGCCCCTACCCGCCAGGGAAACTCTAAACATTTCCTAAGCTTTATGAATTTTCAAGAGAGAGAGATTTCTTACATCAGGGAAAAAAGGAGGTTCTGACTCAGCAGCAGACTTGTTGAGACTTGCAAAATGGAAGAGAGCTTTCCATGGTAGAGCTCTTTAGAAGCATTAGAGGAGGAACTAATCCTGTGTGTTTCCTTTCGTATAGAAACATTTTACATAAACTATTTGAAGGTCTAGATAAAGAATAACAGAGTGATTGATCCATACTACGTGATGAGATGAACTTCATGTTCCTGTTTGGTAATTTTAACTGTTTTACTTGATACTTAGAGAAGTGAAACTATTAAATGAATCCTAGAATATAGACTCTAACCCCAAACCAATAGAAGGTGGATTCAGGCTTGGCTTGATTTTGATTTACAAGTACACTAAGATTAAATACTTGATGTTATAAATTAGCATACTCTTACTGATGTAGGCAGAGTGTACATTTTTATAAGCCTTCATTCTCTATTAGTTAAATTTGAATTCTTCTGTTCAGGGTCTCAAATTTATATACATCAAAATAAACACTGGAGAAAGAGAGCAGCATTGCTCCGGGGGACTGTATTTCACGTATAATCTTTGTCTCTGATATCCTATCTAATGAACTAAGTTTTATGTTGCCTTTACAATAAGGAAAAAGTACTTTTTAAAAAACTCATACATGGTTCAGAACTTGGTCAGGTGAATAGAATCACCTTAATAATCTCAAAATCATTTTTAACAATCAGGCAAAATGTAGAACTGGAGAAGTACTTTTATTATTCTAAATTACAATGTCTAGAAAATAACCTGAGCTCAGAATTTAAAATATAAATGGTTATTTTCACAGTACATTTTGATATCTTCTTAAATATTCATTTTTTTAAAATGTATTTTACAGGGAAAAAAGCCTAATTCTGCAACTAAGGACTGTAAAGTCTTAAAAACGGATGAATTTTTTTCCAAGTACAGTTGTATTTGATTGAAATCATTTGCAGATCCAACAACAAATCTTGAAATAGGAAGAAAATATAGGCATAAACTTTAGCTCAGTCATCCATTAACACTGCAGTTAGTAAGGATGAGAAAGAGCATACTTTTAAAAGCTAGCTGGTGCCTTTCTGGGCTAGAGTTTGAGCAAAAACAAGATTTCTTAGTGCTCTGGTACTGGTTTGGTTTTTGAGGATTTACAGCTCTCTGAAATGGGGGAAAGCCATCAAGTTTGTTATTACATAATAATGTCAAACTTCATATTAAGTATACCAAATTACAAATCCTGCCAGGGCCTCTACTCACTACTTTTGTGAGGGCCCCATTGTTTTACAGCAGAAAGTTACTTTCTGACATCTTGTAAGCTGGTGATCTTCCCCTTACTGGAAATATTCAAATGAAAAGGTTTCCTAGCATGGGGAGTGGAGTAGGGTAGGGAGAAGGAGCAGCAGGTGGCAGGGAAGGGACTATGGTCCTCTAGCAGTTTTCATGCCAAGATCTTATGAGTCCATTTTATGATTGTTTTTTTGTTTTTTACCTGACAATATTTTGACTTTATGATTATTAACTAGGACCTTGACTTTGTATTTGACAGTTCCTTATTCTTTTACTCCCACTATCCTGGGCAAGTGTTTTTTAAAATATTTTTGCTATAACCTAATATACATGCAAAAACACATTCATGCAACTGAAATAAAGCTGCTATTAAGCAATTCTTTTTTTTTATCTTTTTTTTAAAATTTATTGCGTTTTAGGTTTTGGGGTACATGTGAAGAACATGCAAGATTGTTGCAAGCAATTCTTTTAATAATGCAACAAACTCCTTTTTATAATTCTATTTTCATTTTAAAATCACTAACAATCTCAAATTACAAAGTTGGTTTTAACACCCTCTATCAGATTATGAGCTGAAATTTAAAACTACTGTCCTAGAGGACCATTTCAAACATTCTGCTCTGTCTGAAAACCTCTTGTCACATCTCTCTTCTACATGCTTCTGCTAGCACAAAGCACCCTCAGCTGCTGAGTTACATGCTTATTTCACTGAGAAAAGAGAAGCAATTACAGGAGAATTTCCACAGTCTCCCTGCATCTGTCCCTGCACACCTTGCCTTCCCTCCTGATAGAACGAATGGCCTTTCTGTCCACATTCCTGTTTAAAGCCAGCCTCTCCACTGGCGGAGCAGATCTTACTCAACTCAAGACATGGTGTCCCATAATTTTCCCTCTGTCCTTCGTGACCTCTTTCCTCTCCAGGAAACACTTCCATGTGCACAAAAACATGCTTTACTAGTTCTCACCTTAAAGCCAAAACCTTTTAACCTTATATTCTCCCTCCTTTAGCTACTGCCTTCTTTTTCTGCTTTTACATTGCCTGAACAGCTTGCCCTTTTGATTCTCTGAGTGTCTCATAGACACCTCAAATTAAACATATCCAAAATTAAACTCCCTGCCTCACTAGTCCCAATCCCTGTGGTGCCCCATTGTTCTAGTTCCCATTTGGCACTCCATTGTTCTAGTTTGCTCAAGCCAAAAATCTTGGAGTCATAATTCATTTCTGTCCTTCTTGCATCATATTCAAGCCATCAGAACATGTTGCTTATCCTATCTTTAAATTATAGCATAACCTAGAGATATCGTGGGTTTGGTTCCAGATTACCACAATAAAGCAAATATCCCAATAAAGCAAGTCACACCAATTTTTTGGTTTCCCAATGTAAAAGTTGTGTTTAGAGTACATTATAGTCTAAACATAACTTTCAATTATAGTCGAAAGATAACTTGTAATTGTGTTTAAATAAGTGCATAATAGCATTATGTCTGAAAAATGTACACAATAATACTGCTAAAAAAGTGCTAATGATTATCTGAGCCTTCAAGTCATAATCTTTTTGTCAGTGGAGGATCTTGTTTCGATGTTCATGGCTGCTGACTGATCAGCATGGTGGTGGCTAAAGTTGGAGGTGGTTGTGGCAATTTCTTAAGACAAAAATGAAGTTTGTCACATCTATTGAATCTCCCTTTCACAAAAGATTTCTCTGTAGCATGCAATGCTGTTTGATAGCATTTTTGTCCACAGTAGAACTTCTTTCAAAATTAGTCAGTCCTCTCTAACCCTGCCAATGCTTTATCATCTAAATTTATGTAATCTTCTAAATCTTTTGTTGTCATTTCAACAGTGTTCATAGCATCTTCACTAGGAGTAGATTCCATCTCAAGAAACCACTTTCTTTGCTTATCCATGACCAGCAACTTCTTCTCTATTTAAGTTTTATTGTAAGATTGCAGCAATTCAGTCATCTCCTCAGGCTCCACTTCTAATTCTAGTTCTCTTGCTATTTTTACCACATCTACAGTAACTTCCTACACTGAAGTCTCAAACCCCTCAAAGTCATCCAAGAAGTTTGGAATCAGCTTCTGTTAAAACTCCAGTTAATGTTGATATTTTGACCTCCCGGGAGTCACTGATATTCTGAATGGCAACCAGAATGGTGAATCCCTTCCAGAAGGTTTTCAGTTTACTTTGCCCTTATCCATCAGAGAAATCACTGTCTATGGCAGCTCTAGCCTTATGAAATTTATTTCTAAAAGAATACTTGAGATTGGGTGTAGTGACAACTTAGTGATTTTAAATTTTAAAATGAAAATAGAATTTTAAAAAGGAGTTTTTTGCATTATTAAAAGAATTGCTTAATAGCAGCTTTATTTCAAAAACAATCCCAGCACTTTGGGAAGCCAAGGCAGGAAGATCATTTTTGGTTAGGAGTTTGAGACTCGCCTTGCCAATATGGGGAAAAACCTTCATTTCTAAAACTACAAAAATTAGCTGGGTGTGGTGGCACATACCTGTAATCCCAGCTAATCAGGAGGCTAAGGCAGGAGAATCGCTTGAACTTGGAAGACGGAGTTTGCAGGGAGCTGCGATAGTGCCACTGCACTCTGGTCTCAGAGACAGAGCCAGACTTTGTCTCAATAATAATAATAATAATAATAATAACAATACTTGAAACTCAAAATTACTCCTGAATCCACGGGCTGCAGAATGGATGTTGGGTTAGCAGGCATGAAAACAACAATTATCTTCTTGTACATCTCCATCAGAGCTCTTGAGTGACCAGGTATATTGTCAATGAGCAGTAGAAAGGAATCTTTTTTTCTAAGCAGTAGATCTCAGCAGTGGACTTCAAATGTTCAGTAAACTATGCGCATATCAAGTTACGTGGTTCCATTTACCAAGCACAGACAGAGTAGACTTAGCATAATTCTTAAGAGTCCTAGGATTTTCAGAATGAGTAATGAGCACTGGCTTTAACTTAAGGTCAGCAGCTGCATTAGCCCTTAAGAAGTCAGCCTGTCTTTTGAAGCGTGAAGCTAGGCATTGACTTCTCCAGCTATGAAAGTCCTAGATAATATCTTCTTCCAGTAGAAGGTTGTTTTTTCTACAATGAAAACTTATTGTTTAGTGTAGCCACCTTCATCAGTTATCTCAGCTAGATTTCTGGCTGACTTGCTGCAGCTTCTCCAGAAGCACCTTTTGCTTTACCTTGCACTTTTATGTTACAAAGATGGCTGCTTTCCTTAAACTTGAAGCCATCTCTGCTAGCTTCCAACTTTTTTCTTCTGCAGCTTCCTCACCTCTCTCAGCCTTCATAGATTGAAGAGAGTTAGGGCCTTGTTCTGGATTAGGCTTCAGCTTAAGGGAATATTGTGGCTGGTTTAATCTTCTCTATCTAGACCACTCATACTTTTTCTGTATCAGCAATAAAGCTGTTTCACTTTCCTATCACTCATGAGTTCACTATTTCACTTTTAATTTCCTTCAATAACTTTTCCTTTGCATTCACAACTTGGCTAACTACTTGGTGCAAGAGGCCTAGCTTTCAACCTATTTCAGGTTTCCACATACCTTCCTCACTAAGCCTAATTATTTCTAGCTTTTCATGTGAAGTGAGAGACATGTGCTTCTTCCTTTCACTTGAATGCTTACAGGCCATCAGAGGGTTATTAATTGGCCTAATTTCAATATTGATGTGTCTCAGGGAATAGGGAGGCCTGATGCATTTATCGATTAAATTATTGTCTTAAATGGTTGTGGTTTGTGGTACCCCAAAACAGTTACGTTAGTAACATCAAATATTACAATCACAGATCTGCAAAATAGATACAGTAATAATGACAAAGCTTGAAATAACTCAAGAATTACCAGAATGTAACACAGAGACACAAAATGAGCACATGCTGTTGGGAAAATTGTGCTGATAGATTTTCTGAGAAGCACAGTATAGCAGAGCACAATAAAGCGAGGCATGCCTGTATATCCAGAATCCAAGGACTTCTCCCCATTCTCACCACAAGCAGCCTGGGCCATGCTACTATTATTTCTTCTCTGGATCGTTGCTCTCACCTACTAACACCCAGCTTCTGATCTTGCCCCTCTCTAGTTTATTCCCAACATAGCATCCAGGATGGGACTTTTGAAATGGAAGACAGGTCATGTCAACTCCTCTAAGAAAATACTTACATTTTCTCAGAATAAAAGTCAAAACATTTTAATAACCAAAAGGTTCTTCAGAATTGCTCCTGCCCCCACTGTTTCCCTACAGTGGAATGCTTATTTCTCTAACAGCCCAGTCCAATTTAGCCTTAGGGCTTTTGCCTTCACAGTTCCCACAGCTGGAATACTTGTCCCCTAAGTAGCAACAGGGCCTTAATCGTGTTTTTATCGTTTTTTTTGTTTTTTTTTTGTCTCTCTCACTTAGGTCTCTGCTAAAGTCATTTTTCAGTGATGTCTTTACTGATAAACATTATAAAATGACAACCTCCCCTTTGCTCCAGCCTTTTTATTCCTCATAAGGTGTTTGTTTTTCCACCTGACCCAGTGATGTCTTTACTGACAAACATTATAAAATAACAACCTCCCCTTTTCTCCAGGCTTTTTAGTCCTCGTAAGGTGTTTGTTTTTCCACCTGACTCACTATTTATCTGTCCTTTCTATGAGATCACAAGCGCATGAGGAAAGGTTCATGCCTGTTTTGTTCACTGTTGTGTCCTCAGCACTTAGAACAATGCCTTGCACATAGTAGGCATTTTAGAGTTGTGAAATGCATGCACTGAAAAAGGGATTGTTGAATTAATAAATAGCAATTTTAGGAAATGATAGCTAAAAGAAAAGATACAGTAATACAAGAGTTTGTTTATAAATTGTTCATTTGGTTTCAGGAGCTCTCCAAACATCATGCAGATGCTCCTAGGATTCTTAAACAACCCAAAATAATTATAGGCATTGTCAGAGATAGGATACATGCATGAAAACAGGTAAGTCATCCCAAGATTTTAACACTGGGGAATAGATAACCCTGGAGTACAAGGGCTAGGACTCCTGTCTCAGGAGCCTGGAGTTGGGACTCCACTCTCCAGGAACACAGGGGTTCATTGCAGGAGCTTGAATAAAGAGGAGTCAAGACCCCAGCTCATAGAAACAGAACCAGTTCAGGAGGAACTACAGTCAAGGTCAACTGGATGCCTTACCTTCAAGCTGCTGATTTCTTTTTGTTGCAGAGCCCATAAATGTGATTAACCCCACAGAATAGGAAAGCTTTGAGGTGTTGAGATGAGAGCTAATCAGTTCTGGTTTGGAGCTGGGAAGAGAGAAAGCAGAAATTAAGATTTATTCTGACCCTGTCCAACTTCAAGGTACTTTATTGATGTGGCACTCGAGAGTAGTACCATCCTCAATTACTTCTAGTTCTCCTACTTTTCTAAACTTTCCTTCATAATTTCCTCCGTCACTGTCACTTTCTCCTTACATATTTATGTGTTACAGTTCCTTAGGCTTATGTTTTTGGTCTTTTTCTATATTTCTATCTAATTTTTCTAGATGAACTTGTCTATTACCACGTTTTCAAACATCATCTAAATGCTAATGTCTTCTGAATCGATCTCTTTAGCCTCATGGTCAAAATCGTATTTCCAACTGACATTTAACAGTTTGACCTGAGTGTCCTTCAGCCATATCAATTCACTGTATCCATACCTGCACTCAACATCTTCCCCCAAATCTGCTTCTCCTATTTTGCTTCTTGTCTTGGCTGATGTCATCATCACACAACCAGCTTCTCAAGCTGAAACATGAGTCATCCTCTTCCTTCATCTCTCTCACCCTCCAAAGAAAATTGGCAACCATACCCTGTCAATTCTACTACAGAAACGTTGCTCAAATGTAATTCCTTCATGTATCTCCGCATTCTCCTTGTCTTTCATGTACCTGGAACACAAGTGCCCAATTAAGTATTTGTTGATTAGTAACTGCCCAATGAATGCTGTAGGAAGAAAAGGTGAAGAAAAGGAGAAAACAAGGTAAGGAAAGGAAGGAGGGAGATGGAAGGAAGGAAAGAGGCAGATGTTTCCAAAGCATGCTTTACAAGGACATGTGCCATTTTCTGAAGAACTATAAGATTGTTAACTTACGTTTACTGGAGAAAAAATGAACAACCATAATAACAATAACAAAATATTTTCCTTGACAATAGCAAACTAAAAGTTTCATTCTGGTTATTTTGCGATACAAGGATGAACTCATTGACAAAGAAAAATATTAAGAATCTTCTCCTGATGACAAAATATAGCCCCTAAACATAATAGAAGTCTGTGTTACCCTTTGTGGCACCTGGGAGATTTATCATCCCACTCTAATAACCCCACCTAAGAGAGAAACTGTCAACCTCTCTAGTAATTTCTTCCATGATGCTCTTTGGGCCCTTACGTAGACTGACTTGCTTCTTTATTGCTGCTTATCTTGTATCTTTAAGGCCAAGTTAACTCAATTAAATTACAAGTCTTTGGAAACAGTGGTTATGCCTTATATATTTTATTTTCCTAGTTTTTATTGATTGGTTTTTGTATTCAGAAGCTCTTTGTTGAGTGCCTACTCTGTACCAGACACTGTACAAGACACTAAGGGTATAACTGTGAAAAGAATAGAAAAAAATACATTATTCTGTGTATCCTCACAGAGGCTCTAAATAAATGCTGTTGACATTAGTTATGATAATTCCCAACCCTAATTGTCTAGGCAGAGTCATAAACAGTGAGATTGTAGGCTGAAACTGACCTACTAAATTGGAATCCTACTTCCTGCAATATGGCCTTGCCAGGCTGGTCATGGGTAGAGGCCTGTGATGAATGCAGAATATTCATCAGGTAAGACAAATCTAGCAAGAAGGCAGAAGAAATTACACACTGAAGCTCATCTCAATCCTGGCTTGAAATGGGATTTCCATTTATTATTTCTTTTTCTTGTTACAGTATACTTTGTGAGTAGATAAAGTAAATAATATTTTTGTTTTATTGTTGGAAAACCAAAGCCCAGAGATAAAGTCATTTGCTTGAGATAGTTTGCATAGACTGAGCTTAATGCCCCCATCTCCTCATTTCTCAGTATATTGCTTCATTAGTTGGCCCTTAGGCTAGTGCTAGAAGCAAAGAAAAAGTGAACCACTGCTCAGCAAGTACCTGAGCAAAACAGTCATAGAGACACACATTTAAAAATAGTGCTTGAGTATGTATGTCCTGAGGACTTTAAACCAGTATGTCAAAGCTATGTATGTTTGCACTCCTTAGATTCACTGCAGCATCATTCATAATAGCAAAGACATGGAAACAACTTAAATGTTCACCAGCAGATGAATGGATAAAGCAAATGTAGCCTATATACACTGTGGAATACTATTCAGCCTTAATAAAGAAGGAAATTTGGCTATTTGCAACAACATGGGTGAACCTGGAGGATATTATACATGTGAAATAAGCCAGGCATGGAAAGGTAAAAACTGAATGTACTCACTTATATGTAGAATCTAACATAATCGAATTCACGGAAGCTGGGAATAGAATGGTGCTTATCAGAGGCTAGGGACTGGGAGAACAGGGAGATGTTGGTCAATGGGTACAAAGTTGCAGTTAGATTTAAAATGATAAGTATTTAAGCTGATGGATATGTTAACTAGCTTGATTCAGTCATTCAACTCTATATACATATATCATAACATCACCGTGTGCCCCATAGTAATATACAATTATAATGTTAAAAAAAATTTTTTTTTAAATAAACAGAAAATAAAGCAACAGTTCCTGCTTCTACTAAAAGTTAAGGAGTGGAAGGGATAATCCTTCAAGTCTTCACAGTGACATCTAACTACATGAATGGCAATTGGTAGTAGACACCTCAGAGCAAAAGCATCTTATTTTCAAAATAACGTATCTCACAGAATTTCAGAGATATTTCTCACAGATGCTTACTCATTTTTCTCCTATAGTAAGAATGAGGCCTGGCAGTATATATTGGATATATTGTACTTTTTTCACATTCTGGAAAGCTGACAGCTTCAATTGATAAATTGTTCTAGGCAGAGAAAAGTAATGCATCTTGACTAAATATTAAATATATAGATTTTAAATAGATGAAGAGCATTGCATCTATCAAATTTGACCTTAATATGTTTAAATCTTAGAAGGTTCAATATTTTAAATGTTTATTTCAGGAGCCATGAATGTTCACTTAAAAAAATATGACACTTATCTGGTAGCAGGCATTATCACCAGCCTTTGTACAAGAATTGATTAAATGTAAAGACAAGAGAGGAAAAACATTCTGGGAGAAGAAGGATATTTGATTTTAATCCTAGTTTGTGCTTCATTGTCAGTGTTAGCAATTCACTTTTGCTGTCTACTTTTTTTCATGGGACTTCAGAAAGGATTATAGGACTTTATGTCGTCTCACATCCAAAATTCATTTATAGAGTAAGCCATTATACTAACATTGGAGTATATAATTCATAACAATAAGAAAAAACATATACCTCAATTTTCAATAAGAAAAAATAGAAAAACTGGTACATAGAATAAGAAACTCTAATTCATAAGGACATTAATCATATATATGAAAATACTATTTGTAGGCCCACAGTTGATGCATATTCATCCCATATTAACAGATAAGGAGGAGCGATACGATGGACACACCAGGGCTATGGAGTCAGAGACCTGGCTTTTAGTCCAACTTCCTCTGTTACTGTGTAACTTTGGCAGTTAAACTTTGGGAACCTCAGTATTTTCATCTGTGAAGGTAAAAAGACGAACATTATCTGTGAAGTGGGGGCTATGGTGATGACAATTAGCAATATTTTAAGTAGAGGGTCTTCTAGAGTGTTTGGCACAAAATAGATGTTTAAACAAAACACCTTAGATGTCACCTGCCATGCAGTTTAAGGTAAAGAGTAGATGAGAAAGCCAGCTTGAACACAGTGGTAGTCCTGGAGACTGGATAACCGAAGCAAAAACAAAGCAAAACAGTTACCGGACAATATGGAGGCTGGTAATGACTGTGAAATCCTGTATTGCTAGCAGTTGAAAGATATATCCAAAATAAATAAATAAATAAATAAATAAAATTTAAAAAGAGAAAAAATAAAGCTAAGTTCCTCCTAGATCTGGAAAACCAGAAAAAATTTCTGAAAGTTAAATGTTAAATATATTCAATGACTATTTAATCACTCTAAGAAAGACCAGTTATGTAATTAGGGCAAACTCTGACTTTAAGGATGTTGCTGACTCCCACTACCAGTTCTGACACTTATGAGGTAGGTTATGTTTACCTGGGCAGGTTAACCATCCTTATTCTCTGTTTTCTCCTCTGACAAATAACATAGAGAAATATGTATGAAAATACCAAAAGCTGTTAGAGCACTGTTGTGGTCCAATAGAAATATAAGGCAAGCCATAAATGTGAGCTATATATGTAATGTGAAGGCTTCTAGTAGCCACATTTTATGTTTTTATTTAGAGACAGGGTATGGCTCTGTTACCCAGGCTAGAGTGCAGCGGTGTGATGATAGCTCATTGCAGCCTCCCCCCTCAGCTTCCCAAGTAGCTAGGACTACAGACATGCACTGCAATGCCTAGCTATTTTTTTAAAAAAGTTTTTGTAGAGATAGGGTCTTGCTATGTTGCCCAGGCTGGCCTCCAACTCCTGGACTTAAGCTATCTTCCTGCTTTGGCCTCCCAAACTGCTGGAATTACAGGTGTGCACTAGCCACATTTTAAAAAGTAAAAAGGTACAAGTGAAATTAACTTGAGTAATACATTTTATTTAAATCAATATATGCAGATTATTATTTTATCATGTAATTGATATAAAAGTTATTGCCTCTTTACTGCTTTTTTTCCGTCTGTTAAGATGACTGCAGTTTTATGGTTTATTTTATTAATAGAGTGTATTAAATTGGTTGATTTTCATATTCTAAGCCAACCTTGTATTCCTGGGATACATTTCATTTAGTTATGGTGTATAATCTTTTTTATATGTTGTTGAAATTGGATTGCAAGTATTTTGTTGAGAACATTGGCATCTATGTTTGTGGGGGTTATTAGTCTGTGGGTTTTTTGTGATGTTTTTGTCTGCTATTGGTATTCGAGTAATTAATACTGGTCTCATAGAATGAATTGGCAAGTATTACTTCCCAATTTTTTGTTAAGAGTATATGAAGGATTGATATTAATTCATCTTTAAGTCAGTGGTAGAATTGACGAGCAAAGCCAATTGGGCCTAGACGTTCCTTGTGGAAAGTTTAAATATTGTGAAGGCAGCAAAACACACTGCCATGTGTGTACCTATGCAACAATCTTGCATGTTTTTCACATGTACCCCAACACCTAAAATGCAATTTAAAATAAATAAATAAATAAAACTATGAAAAAATTGTTAATTCAATCTGTATTTGTTATAAGTCTATTCAGACTTTTCGTTTCTTTTTATTTCAATATGAGTTGTTGGCGTTTGGAAACTTGTTTATTTCCTCTAGGCTTTCTAATGTGTTGACATACAATTGTAGTGGCATTCTCTTTTTAAAAAAGTTATTTATTTATTAAAAAAATTTTTTTTTTTTTTTGCAGGGATGGTGCCTTGCTTTGTTGCCCACACTGGTCTCGAATTCCTGGCTTCAAGCGGTCCTCCTGTCTTGGCCTCCCAAAGTGCTGGGATTACAGATGTGAGCCACTGCATCCTGCCCATAGTGTTCTCTTCTAATCCATTTTACTTCTATGAGGTTGGTGCTGAGGTCCTCTTTTTTATTTCTGATTTCAATAATTTGATTCCTCTTTTATTGTTCAACCTCACTAAATGTTCGTTAATTTTGTTGATTTTTTTCAAATAAGTAACTTTCGATTTCATTAATGTTTGCTGTTTATTATCTATTTCATTTATTTTTGCTCTAATATTTATATTTATTCCGCTTGCTTTGGTTTTAGTTTATTCTTCTTTGGTAGTTTTGTAAGATAGATGTTTAGATTATTAATTTGAGATCTTCCTTCTTTTCATAAATAAGCATTACAGCTACGAATTTCTTATTACTGCTTAAGGTGCATCTAATAAGTTTTGGTATGTTGTGTTTTTTGTCTTATTAATCTCAGATAATTTTCTCATTTGCCTTGTACATTTTAAAACCATTTGTGATTTAAAAGTATTTAGATTACTTTTAACATATTTGTGTTTTTCAAATTTATTTGTTGTTGTGACTTTTATATGTATTCCGTGGTAATCAAAGAACATCCTTTGTGTGATTTAAAAGCCTTTCAATTTATTGAGTTTTTTTAATGGCCTCTTAACATACACTTTATCATGGAAATTTTTTCCTGTATACTTGAGAAGAATGTATGCTCTGCTATTTTTTAGAGTTTTCTGTACATATGTTACATCTAGTTAGTTTATATTGTTGTTCAAGTCTTCAGCCATTATTGGATGCAGGTTATTGATGTTTCCAATTATTACTGTTAAATGTTTATTTCTCCTTTCAACTTACGTATTTTACTTCATGTTTTTGGACACTCTGTTGTTAGGTGCATTTATGTTTTTATTGTTTGTCTTCCTGATGAATTGACCCTTTTATCATTATGTCTTTTTTTTGACTCAAGTAACAAATCTTGTCTTAAAGCCCATTTTGTCTGATATTAGTGTAGCCACTCCAGTTCTCTTTTGGATACTGTTTTTATGGTATATAATTTTCTATCTTTTCACTTTGGACTTACTTATATATTTGAATCTATCATGTCTATTGTAGATGGCATATGATTGAATTGTGTTTGCTTCATTCTACATTCTCTGTCTTTTGACTGGAGAGAGATATGCATTTTTATTAGTGAAATGATATAGTCATTATTTGATAAATTGTACATTCATTGCTTAATAAAAATTAGTTGATAAGAATTAACATACTTATATTCCTTTTATAATTGACGAATTGCATTACTTGTGTTAGAGCTATATTGTTTGATATCCTTTCATAATCTATCTCATAGGATTCATTTTGTAACTTATTTCTCAATGTTTGTGGGTTTCTTTGTTTTTTTATTTTTGAGATGGAGTCTCTCTCTGTTGCCCAGGCTGGAGGGCAGTGGTGTGATCTCAGCTCAATGCAACCTCTGCCTCCTGGGTTCAAGCAGTTCTCCTGCCTCAGCCTCCCACGTAGCTGAGATTATAGGCACCCACCACCATGACCAGCTAATTTTTGTATTTTTGGTAGAGACAGAGTTTCACTGTGTTGGTCAGGCTGGTCTTGAACTCCTGACCTCAAGTGATACAACTGCTTCAGCCTCCCAAAGTGTTGGAATTATAGGTGTGAGCCACCGTGCCCAGCCTAAATGTTTTAATAATATTTTTTTCAATGCAAATTAACACATTTGTTTGAATTGAAAAATAAAGGCAGAATTTTTCTGGAGGGAAAGTACAATTTGGCTTACTGATTTGCCAGTATATGTAGTACACACGTTCCTTTAATTGAGCTAAATATGAAGCACCACAGTTTTGATTTTATATAAATGTATAAAATTCAAGGGCAAAGTATAATGCAAATGTGAGTTCAAAGAGAAAAAAAATCTAAAATTTTTAAATTAAAAAATCTTTCTCATAAAAAAAGAGTCATGGGTATCGAATTGTTATGATTTTCAGATTTCATTGAATACATTGAAACATAATAGTAATTTAAAGTGATAAAATCAAATATATACTGAAATTACATCCTTTGCAATAATTATTTCAACTTATAATATTTTTAGAGGACTTAAGATGTATAAGACATTTAAAAGTGTTCAAATATATAAGCTATTTTTTGAAAAATATACAGTTTCTTTAGGTAATTCTTAAGGGAAAAAGTTTGAAGAATAGATTAGAGAACAAAAATCCTCCAAACTCATAGTCTGTAGTTGCCTTGGTTACTACTACATTCCCAGTACCAATCACAGCCTTGCGACTGAATGAGTGAATTGTGTTAAGTGCCCTGAATGGTATCATTGCAAATTACTTGCTGCCTAAAAAAAAGGACAACCCAGGAAGCTGATGTTTTCCTACCTAGGTTAGGTAATTAGTTAGTAGGTAGAGAGCTGGGTCTTGATGTAAATGGGGAAAGGAAAGCAATCCCTACAATCCTGACTGTCTTCCAGACGGCCCTGGATGGCTATGTTTACCTTTGGCAGACCCCAAATAATGAGAGTAAGATTAAGACCTAGACTTAAGATAGCTCAACAAAGTGTTAAGAATCCAGACACACATTCCTTGGAGCATCTACTTCTTGTCTGGCACTCTGCGAGCCTCTGGGCATGGAAAGATGAAGATGACAAGGTACATAGGCAATATGCTTAAAGAAAGAGGTCTGATGAAGCAGGATAAATGCCATAAGAGGAACATTTCATGTTATAGATTCGAGTACTGGAAACTACAGTTATTTGACCATTTTTGACCTACCAAAAACTGGTAACCCACATGGTTCAACCTACATGTTATATGCAAATCTAGGTGAAAGAACAATAAATCTTGAGGGATTTTTTAATCAGGGAAAATTATGTGCATAATTATGTACATCTCGGTGGCATTTGAGATGTACATTGAAGGACAAGGGAGAAGATGAGTGGATGGATAGGTAGTAGGTGGGGCATTTGAGAGAGCATAATCAACAAAAGCAAAAGTGGAGAGTAATGGCAGGTGCAGATACCATCTGGAAAGGGACACTGAGTGTTCTTTGCATTAAGATCTAGAAAGTGAGGATAAGAGTAAAAAGGAACCTCAGACTTATGTTAAGAGTGCTGCCAGCCCGATAAGACACTGTTCTGCAAGCAATGGCAAACCATCACAACTTTTCTTAGAGGGAGTATTGTTAAGAGATATAAATTTTAGAACCCCCCATTTGACTGAATGGGGAATGGGTTGCAGATAAGGAGATTGAAACTGGAGACACCGAGATACTTAGGAGGCAGCTGCAATCGTTAAGGTGAACATAGTAGATGTGTACAGGGATTGAGGAGTGGGCATGTTTCTCTGAAGTAATTGTCATAGTTTGACCAATTATTAGGTGTGAGGGGTTAGTCAAAAGAGGTTAGTCGAAAGAGGTTCAGGAGTAGGGGAAAAGAGTAAACTAAGTAAAGATAAGTAGAGTAAACTAAGTAGAGATATCAGAGAGTAAGAGCAGAGAGTTCTAGGGTATGGATCTTGGTTTTTTTGGTGTGCATTTGATAGCTGAAGCCATGAAAGTGTATGGGATTATCAGGCAAACTTACCTAGGGAGAGCACGGAAACAGAATAAGGGCAAAAGGGCAGGGGAGGGAGCTAGGGATGAATCTGTACCTTGTACTTTGCCTCATTTTATCTCTGTCATAGCACTTGTTTACTTCAGTGTCTACTCTTCGCAAGTTTGTGAGATCTCCAAAGATGGGTAGGAACTAGATCTTATCCATTCTTTGGAATCCTCAAAGCTCCACTATACTCAAAAGGTAGCCACTTAAAAAAGTACTCACTGGATCTAACCTTTATTTTCTAGGTTCTAGGCATTGTTCTAAGTGCCACATAGGTGCCATTCCATTTCACATTTAATAATAGCTTTATAAATAGATGCTATTGTTAGCCCTATTTTACAGATGAGGAAACTGAAGCATGAACTCATTGAAGGACACAATTGAAGAGTGAGAACCTGGATTTAAACTCAGACAGCCTAAAACCGGAGGCCACTGAGTACTAAAGCCTATGCTATGGAATAAGTGGGATCAGAGTGACTTCTCTTTAGTAAAACTTTGCAGCTTAGAATTACTTTCATAAGCAATTCCAGTATCCTCAAAGTAACTTTGTAAGATGGAGGGAGGAGGCAATACTATTATCTACATTTGATTTGTGAGTAAATGAAAGCTAAAGTTAAGTGTATTCATGAAGACTCACAGTAAGCAGCAAAACCACCCCTGTCTTATGAATTACATTCCTGTGTTCTGTTCACTCCATCTTGTTTCCTGTGAATCTAGTTGTCTCCCCTGTTGCTCAA
Organism: Cacajao melanocephalus; assembly: GCA_963573385.1. NCBI lineage: Eukaryota > Metazoa > Chordata > Mammalia > Primates > Pitheciidae > Cacajao > Cacajao melanocephalus. The sequence continues at coordinate 44,487 of CAUYLG010040818.1, forward strand.
CAAGATAAAGTGTCTGGGCTGGTGGCTGGAGGCTGGAGGAAGAATCTGAAGAGAGACACTGTGGAAAAGGCACAGAAAGACCTTTGAACTAGCAGAACATGTTTCTTTGAGAGACTTAAGAACTTTATTCTGGTAAGACTACAAGATGTCAAACTTACTTATGAATTCTAACGTAGTCTCTTTTATTAATAATCGAGAATGCTTGAAATTTAGGTACAAACTATGTATTAAAATGACAGGTTTGTTGGTTGTAAATGTAAACAGATAATTTATTAACTTGTTATTTATTCATCCTTGTTGAGGACATACTGTAATTTTTCCTTAGGCATAACATCAGGGGTCCCTGTACTGTCTAAAGGCTTCAGTCTCTTTGGAGCCTTCTGTAGTTCATTTGCTGAGGAGGATAAGATTTACCCTCTTCATTGGAGAATGGAAACAAGAATGATGGATTCTCAACTTCTATAGGCATTTATTTTACCTAATCGTCTACCACACATAGATTTTTTTTTTTGATGGCTAGTCTTTTAACTAGAAGCAACTTACAAAAGATTTCAAAGGAACTGAAAATGAGATTGATAATAAGCTTTATACTTGTGTTCAGCTCATTTTAGTTCAGAAAAAAAAAATGTCCCCGTACATCTGACAGATACTGCCTTATTTGAAATTTTTAAATCTTAGGCAAGATTGTCCTGCCATTTCTCTGCTGTTACACAAGATTGGTTATCTTGCCAAGTTTCACTATTGCTAATATAGACTCCGAAGCAACAAATATTACAGTGGATTTATAGAAGAGAAATATCCTGTTTTGTAAGTTAAATGTAGACTTGTTTATTCATATAAATGGTGAAAGTATATTCTCTCTATGGCCAATATGTTTAGGCCCTTAACTTGTAAAATAAGCAATGTTATGGAAATTAAAACAGAGGTACCTATATTTTTCTTGTTTAGGAAAGGATGGAAGAAAGGAAGAAAATTCAGTAATTCTTTCCTATAGTATTCACATTTATAATATTAACTATTAACAATTTATAATAAAATATTAATATTTATATAGTTCTCTCTATGTGCAAGGCATTATTCTGAACATTCAATCCTCTTTTCAGGTCTGTGATAAGTATTACTATTGTCTTCATTACAAAGACGATTGAAACAAGTCACAGAGGTGTTAGGCAGCTTGCCTGAAACCACAGAGCCAATAGTAGAAACAGGATCCCAGAGTTCTTGCTCTTAATTTACAGTGCTGAAATTGTCGTAGGTCTAGTGATTTGTCTCCACTAAACTGGAGAAGACTTCCAAGAGATGGTGACAGTTTAGAAGATCTGTTTTTTTGTGAGGACATGTGGTATTTGGTTTTCTTATTTGTTTTTTGTTTGTTTGTTTGTTTGTTTGTTTTTGAGACAGGTCTTCCTCTGTCACCCAGCATGGACTGCAGTGCTGTAATCTCAGTTCACAGCAGCCTCTGCCTTCCATACTCAAGTGATCCTGTCACCTCAGCCTCCTAAGTGAAAATCTTTGAAAGATGGGAGTTAATCTATAAAATTGGCAAGCTAGAGAATTTCAGTGTTTGAAAGTAAACTTCTGATTCTCACTGAAATCCAGAACAGTGTTTCTCCATGAAGCAGAGATGTGATGCTGCATTAACTTTATGAGAAACTGATTGCTGAGTGCCATCATGGTTTTTCTGTTGATCTTACTGAAACCAGGGTCCACAGATTTTCGTTTATACATTCATGTGCATTGTTGGTGTCCTTCCTCTAGGTCATACACTCTACAAATGGATGTTGTTTCTTCTTTCTTCCTTCCCTCCCTTCCTTCCATTCTCTAAGTCAATGAAATCAGTTAAGTGAGCCAGGCTTTGTGCCACGGGCTGATGAGTAAATAAATAAATAAATAAATCAGACAAGTGCTCTGGCCTTTACAGAGACTTAATGATGATTTTAAATGGCCCTCTGTTTATAGTGTAAGCAGGTAAAAAAGAGGGAATTGTTACTTCAACCTGGGTTATTTGGGAAGGGCTTCAATGGACGAGGTTAGTACTTGAGTTGAATCTTAAAAGATATGTAGGTTGGGGGTGAGATGGTCAGAGGGAATTGGGAAGAACATTCTAGAAAGAGGGATCAGCAGGATTAGCCAAGCCTTGGAGGAGACAAATAGTAGGACATGTTATAGAAAGGGAGGAGGGCATTGCCTAGAGGGAGCAAAGGGGTGAGATGAGGCCGTTTGAGCAAGGCTGGAGAAGTAGGGAAAGTCAAGCCAGTTGAGACAGAGGTATTCATCACTGAAAATCCGCTTCCCGGACCTACATCCAACGTAGAACCTTATATGGTTATCATGATTTGAACATTCCCAGCAGTTTGTCATGTAGTTTCTGAGATTCAGGGCTTCAGGGATGCTAGATACTTTTACCAACATATTCTATGGTGTTTTATATAGGTCCTGGCAAGACGAACATATTGTTTTCTATGATGACAAATAGCTAATATGAAATGAGGATCAATTTGATCTTTCATATAAGGCCTAGAGAATGTTTTTTCACAACTACCCCAGACCTAGAGGGTCTTTGTTTACCCAGCAGCTAGTGTTGGATCAAATTCATCATTTATTTGTTTAAAGTCATCCAGTGGTTTCCTTGCCCTAGCCTATAAGGCCCTGTATGTTCTACCATCAACTCATACCACTCAACCCCTCACACATGCTCAACTACCCTGGTCATTTAGTTCTTTGAACCCTCCAAGCTTTGTTCTGACTTAGCGTTTCTGTGCTTGCTGCTGCCTTGGCCCAGCTGACTCTTCTCCCAACTGCATGGCTGGCTCCTCATCTTTCAAATTTCATCTAAGATATATTTCCTCCTAGAGACCTTCATGGGCTGTCCTCTCTGAAGTATCCTCCTTCTCAGGACATCCTTTATTTCCTTAGGAGCATTTATCACCAATATGTAAGATTTAATTTATTCATTTTATTGTCTATTTCATTTGAATATGAGATCAATGCTACACTCAGATATGCCGTTTGACTTATTCTCAGCTAGTTACTTAGCATGTAGCACAAAACATGCTCACAATAGAATTTATTTTAGTTCTATGTTAAATGAATATAAATGTCATGAATCTTTAATATGCAATAAGAAAACATAATAATCTCTCTGTGAGATTTTACTAGAAAAAGCTAGACTAATCATTCCCAAATTGTATTTTATGTAGTAATAAGAGGAAAATAAACAAGAGTGAAATTATGTTGTAAAGATTCTGCTATTATTAAGTAAGTCTAGTTATAAACAAGAAAAAAGCCATACTTTATATGTCTACCATTATTATTCCAGACAAAATGGTGGAGAGCTAAAAGCATTCTCAGCCAAGGACTGCAGCTATAAAGGCATGGAAATGGAGACAGTATGGTGGCTTGGAGTAAAATCAGTAAGTATGGTTGGAAGAAAGTGACTAATAAAAAATTTCAAGAAGTTGACAGGTTTAAATGATGGAGAGTTTTATATACATGCAAAAGCATTTGGACTTAACTCTATGGGGAATGTGAAGCTCTGTAGGACAAACAGCTTTCAATGGGAAAATAATGTGGTCCAATTTGTATTGAAAAATTATTTTGTGCCCAGTATGGCAAATGGCTTGGAGGGAGATGAGATACAAATCAGAGAATCCAGTCAGAAGGCTGTTGCAATAACCTAAGAGCAAGATGGCAGGTCAGGGTTGAAATGAGATGGCACTATGGATGAAGGTGAACAAACTGGTCTTTGCTACTAGCAAAATAGCAAAAATTCTTGGAATGATTCCCACGAGATTCCAATCGAATACTGTTTCCAGTTCTGGCTTATATCTTCTATCTATGAGATTTCAAATGATTTTCCATGTTGCATATCAGTTGGCTTCATATCTTCCTTTTTTTGACAAATACATCTTGAAGAAAACCATTACACTATAGAGCATTCATTGTGAGGATTAAAATAAATGTATGTGAAAGCACTTTCAAAATACGTACAAGTGGAAGCTATATTTTTATTACCAGTAAGTCAATTTAGTTTACGAAGAGAAAAATCACTTTCTAGCGTGTAAGCTCTGGTAAGCAAACTCCCTAGGCAAAATGAATCTTTCTTATAACCGTAGCACTTTTTTGTACTTCTGTCATAATACCTCCACTAATTATAAATTGTTTATGGATTTTTATTATTTTCATGGTGTATAAATCCTTTGGTGCCTGAGACAGAGGAGTCTTATGAATCATGCATTCTGGTTTGTGGTAGACAGTAAGTAGTCAGCAAATGTTAATTGCATGCATGAATGAATGATTAGTTCTCAGGAAAGGATAAAGGCAAGTAGCAGGGAGCTGGTGTAGACATCAGAGATAAAATAAACAATAGGGCAAACATGTTAAAGTGAAAATATTTAGTGTTATTAATGATCATATATTTAATTTTAGTCAAGATATGTATAGTGTACATAGTGTATATACTAGTATATATATCTTGTAGACTATACTACAAGACTGTATAGTATATATACTGCCAGAATGCTCTATCAACTTACTGTATATAATTTTGGAATAATTAGTATTATTATATTATTATTTTAGTATTATTCCAAAATAACTTTACATACAGTAAGTTGCTATTTTGTCAATAATGCTAATTGTTCCAAAATAACTTTACATCCAGTAAGTTGATAGAGTATGATACCATTGCAATATTGAATTTGTTTATCCATTCATTCAGCAAATCTATTTCTAATGCCTGATAAGTACAAAGCACTGTGAGGAAATGTTCCTATTCTCAAGAAGTTTGCTGTGCAGTGGGAAGGAGAGGAGGGCCTGCTCCCTGCCAAACACTGTCCTTGGAGTTTTGCACACTCCACTGAGTTTTCTCTACAGTTTTAACAGTCCTGAGAGGTAAGCATTATTACACCCATATTACAAATAAGAAACATCAGTTAAGACAAGTTCATTAATTTAGCTGAGACCACACAGCTAGGAAGGGGCAGAGGCAAGTCAATGGATAACAAGGAAGAGCATCAAGGTTATCTCTTATTTCAGTGTCTGTATCCATTGCAGTCATTCTGAAATTAACAAATAGTAAGGGAAGGCCAACAAGGACCAATGTATAAAATTATAATGACTCATAACAAGAGCTTTATCCTCATGGAATTATTGGTTTAGTAGTATGATTTAGGAAAATGAATAAAATCATAAGGTGGAATCTTAACCAAAGATGGTCAGATTATTGGGGTAAACAGCTCTCAGAAACTGAGCAGCTTCTAGGTGTGATATGAAAGTATTCTGGGCTTGGAGGGCCAGAAAATCACTGTGTAAGACATCACTGCAATTCTAGTTGTGTGGTAGTGGGAAAGACACTGAAATTTCTTGACCTTACCACCCTAATTTGTTAAATATAAGACATAGTAGGAGAGATTTCTACCTAATTTTAAGAATTAATGGGTGGAGGTATGGGAAAGCAGTTTCTAAAATGCATTACAAATTTATGATTAAGACAGCCAATTTCACAGAAACAAATTTTTGGTATAAGAGCCATCCAATAGGAGAAAGCATAAAGAAGTGACTTATACATTCTTATCCCTAGTAATATGGTGTCTGTTACACAGTAAGTGCTTAATAAATACTTTCTGAGCTTAGCTCCTGAATGGCTGAAAGACACATGAGAAAATCAAATTATCTCTCTTCAAGTGATTGGGAAGACATGTTATACCCAACTTCTTGTAACCTGTTCAACATACCAAACAGTTGTCAATAAATATTATAATTCAAAGCACTGATTAAATTGGGTCTTCTTTATCCATTTGGTTGTTTGAGATGTGTATGTATGTATGTATGCATGTGTTGCAGAGATGTATGTATGTATGTGTTGCAGAGATGTATGTACATGACTGTGTGTATGTGTCTAAAAGAATATACTTGGGGGTTCTGGTGAACTGGCCTCATGTTTGTTTGGTTTTGTTAAGTATCTATTCCTTTCTAGTGGTGAGGGTTGGAAGCATCCAGCACAATTAGGGGCTAGAGTAGTACCATGTATTTTCCACAGATATTTATATTTCAGCAGATATTATAGAGATATGTTAGAGGGATAAAGCATAAGCCTGGTAGTGCTATATGCTAGCCAGAGAGAGAATTTATTTGAGGAAGGCTGGTTTACTTAGCATCATCAAACCACATATAGTTATTAATCTGCCTACCAAAAACACCTTTAAATTAGATAGGTGAGTAGACATACACATGCCTTTGCTAAGAATATGGTCAGTTCTCACCTACGAATCTTAATCTTGTAAGGAATAACAAAAATAAGATTACTAGACATCATAAGAAGTATTTATTCTACTTTAACATTTCATTCAATGCCATTTAAAAGTGTTTTGATAATAAGATGTTATTAAGAATAAATGTTTAGAACCTCTGCCTCCTTGAAGATAGATTATTTGCCCCTCTTTCTCCTACTAAGGACAACGAATAACCATGAATATTATATATAAAACAAAAATCTAAAAGTCCAAAAGGTAAAGAAAAGAAGAGTAACTGTCTAGGCATCTTGGAACCCAGGGACAGTAAGACCACTTGGTTTCCTTTTCACCTTGTATATCCCAGAATTGGAGCTGGAGAAACTAGAACTCTGTAAATGCTAACAGATTCAAACAAACAAACAAAAAAGCCCTCCAAAAAGCCTGCTCTCTGTAGTCAAAAAAAAAAAAAAAAAAGAGGAAAATGGCAGTCTAGCAACACAGAAAACTTTAAATGATAACCATCCTATTCCAGCCAAATACTACAGAAAAAAAATGTGGCCCAGCTATCAGCTATGTCAGCGAAGACCAAGTGGATTGCCTAGAGCTCCACTCTTGCTAGGCTGTAACAAAATGTTTCCCCCAGCACCCTAAATGTAGCTGAATGATGTTAGATGGTATTGGATGGTGTTAGAGGAGGCCAAGTAGAAAGCTAGTACTTTCATTCTTGCCAAGATGTAATGAAGCCCCCACTCACAATGTCAGTGGAAATCACTTGCGAACCTGGACTTCCACCTGCACCCTGCAGTAATTAGGTTCTACTCCCTCCCTCTACTGAGCTGATGTCAGAGGATACCTAATGGAGAGTCTGGATTTTTGCTAGTGTTCAGTGGTAATGAGGCCATACAATCCCTGTGGCGACACTGGAGGACGTGGGAAGCAGTAATGACTCATTTGTACTCTTATCCAGGGTGGTATCAGGGGAGGGCTAATGGGGAGCTGAGACTCCTACTTCCTCTCAGTACCACCATGGAGCCCCGTGTTCTCCTCAGGTATCAACAGGGCCCAAGTGAGGGCCCTGCACATCTATCTCTACATGGAAGTAATGAGTCAATATCCACTTCTGCTGCTGCCAGAGTGATATCACAGATAGCTAAAAAAAGTATAAAGTTAAAAGAAAATCTGGAGTTCCTTAACAAAATACCCAAAATGTCTAGGTTCCAGTCAAAAATGATTCATCATACCAAGAACCAGGACAATCTCTTTTGAATGAATCATAGTGAATGCCAACACTGAGATGACAGAGATGTTAAGAATTGAGGAGTTTTCAACCATCATTTTTTCAGTTCTGCCCTTTTTCTCCTTCTCATATTCTGATGACATGAATGTTAGAGCTTTTATTTTAGTCATAAAGGTCCCCAAGTCTCTCTCTTTTTTTCAGGATGCTCAGATTGCATAATTTTCATTGTTCTCTTTTCAGTGTACTGATTGTCTTGTCCCATTTATCTGAAAAAGAAAGTTAGAACAACTATTATAAAAGATGCTTCAATGAGCAATTATAACATGCTTGAAACAAATGAAAAAAATAGTCTCAGCAAAGAAATAGAAGCTGTAAATAAACTCAGATTATAGAACAGAAAATACAATAACAGAAATAAAAAAACTCAGTGGATGGACTCAACAGCTGAATGAAGGAACAGAGGAAAGAATCAGTAAACTGAAAGAAAGAATAATAGAAATTATCCAATCCCAACAATAGAAAATAAACTTAGAAATTGAACAGAGACTCAGGAGTTATATGACTGTATCAAAAGATCTAATATTCAAACCACAAGATTAATGGAACCAATAGGATGTAATCAACCTTTACAGAATACTCCATCAACAACAGAATGCACATTTTTGTCTATGGGACATATGCCAAGTTAAATCATATTCTGATTGATAAAATGAACAACAACAAAAATATAGTCATCCAGAGCATGCTCTCTGACTACAGTGAAATCAAAGCAGAAATTATTTTTGAAGATAACAGTAAAACCTCCAGTCCCTTTAAAACTAGACAACTTACTTCTAAATAACCTTTGAGTCAAATAACTCTCAAGGGAAATTTTAAAAAATACATTGAACTGAATGAAAATAAAAATAATACATAGCAGAATCTGTGGGATGCAGCTAAAGCAGTACTGAGAGAAAAATTTATAGCACTAAATGGTTACAATGGAATACAGGACACATTTCAAATTAACAGTCTTAGCTTCCACCTCAAGAAACTAAAAGAAGAATAAATAAAGCAGGCAAAAGAAAGGAAATAAAGAGTAGAAATTGACAAAATTAAAAAAGAGAAACAGAGAAAAAAACAGCTGGTTCTTGCAAATTTCTAGCAAGATTGACAAAAAAAGAAGATACAACTTACCAATATAAAAAAAATGAAACAACTGCTATCACCACAAACCCTGAAGACATTAGATAATAAGTGAATATATGAACAACTCCACATACATTTGATAACAGATAAAATGGACCAATTTCTCAAAAGGCAAACTCTCAACACAATAAGAAACAGATAATTTTAGTACACTAACAACTTATAAAAATTGAATTTGTAACTTTAAAACTGTTTGATATGGTTTGACTGTGTCCCCAACCAAATCTCATTGAACTGTAATCCCTAATGTTGGGGGAGGAACCCGGTGGGAGGTGATTACATCACGGGGGTATATTTCCTCCTTGCTGTTCTCATGATAGTGAGTTCTTATGAGATCTGGTTGTTTGCAAATGTATAGCACTTCTCCTTCTCTCTCTCTCTGTCTCTATTCCTCCTTCTCCTACATGTGAAGATGTGTTTGCTTCCCCTTTCCTTCTGCTATGATTGTAAGTTTCCTTAGGTCTTCAAGTCATGCATCCTGTATAGCCCGTGGAATTGTGAGTCAATGAAACCTCTTTTCTTCATAAATTACCCAGTCTCAGGTATTTTATAGCAGTGTGAGAATAGACAATTCATCCCCTAAAAAGAAATATCCAGTTCCAGATGATTTCACTGAAGATTTCTACCAAATATTTGAAGAAGAATTAATACCAATTCAGCATAGTCTAGTCTCTCTAGAAAACAAACTAGAATTACTTCCTAATTAAACTTATGAAGCTAATGGTATTTTGAAATGAAAACTCAAAAGAAATAAAGAAAAAAGAAAACTATAGGTAAATATCCCTCATGAATATAAACACAAAAATGATTTATAAAACATTAACAAATATAGTTCAATAATATGTAAAAATAATTATACTTCATGACCAAAATAGATTTATTTCAAGGATGCAAGTCTGGTTCAATATTGAAAAATTAGCCAAAGTATCCCATCATCTTACCAGAGGAAAGAAAGAAAAAATCACACAACCAAGTTAGTTGATGCAAAATAAAATAAAAAAAAACATTTGGCAGAATTCAACATGTATTTACTATAAAAGCAATCATAAAAATAGAAATATAGGATAACTTTCTCAGCTTCAGTAAAAAAATTATAAAATATCAACACCTTAGCATTTTACTTGGTGATGAATTACTAAATGCCTTCCCCTTAAACTGAGAAAAATACATGATGTCAGCTTTCATCATTCTTATTATACATAATGCTGAAGTTCTTTCTAGTAGTTGCAGTTAAGGCAAGAAAAGAAAAAGATATACACATCAAAAAAGAAGAAATACTATTTTCAATATTTGTAGAAGGCATGGTTGTCTACATAGAAAACCTCAAAGAACTGATTTTAAAAACTCTTCCAGAACTCATCAGTAAGTTCAGAAAGATTACAGGATACCAGATAAACATACAAAACTCAATTGCATTTGTATATGCTAGCAATGAACACACAGACATCAAAATTAAAAGTATGGTAACATTTACAATTGCTCCAAAAATTAAATACTGAGGTTTAAATATAAAAAATATGTACAGGAATTGCAAACTGAAAACTACAAAATACTGATGAAAGAGATCAAAGAATTTCTAAATAAATGAAGGGACATACTATGTTCATGGATTGGAAGACTCAACATGATAAAATTGTCAATTCTCCCCAGGCAGATAAACAAATTTAATAAGATTGTCATCAAAATTCCAGCTATATATTTTTTTGTACATGCAGACAAGTTTATTCTAACAGTAATATGGAGAGGCAAGGGAACTAGAATAGCTAAAACAATTGTGAAAAAGAATGTAGTGTGAGGAGTCAATCTGCCCAAGTTCAAGACTTATGTAGCTATAGTAACCAAGACTGCGTGTTATTGGTGGAAAGATAGACATAGAGATCAAAAGGACAGAATAGAGAGTGAATATAAAGAGACAACATAAATATGCCCAGCTGATTTTTATTATTTTTTAATTTTTTAAGTAAATTTTTTGTAGTTCAGATGTTTGAGTTCCTCGCATATTCTGAATATTAATCTTTTGTAGGATGAGTAGTGTGCAAATATTTTCTCTCATTCTGTAGATTGTCTTTTCACTCTGCTGATTATTTCCTTGGATGGGCAAAAGATTTTTACTTTGATTTCATCATATGTGTCTATTTTTGCTTTTGTTGCCTTTGCTTTTCAGGTTTTATTCATAAAATATTTTTTCTAGACTAATGTCCTGAAGCATTTCCTTGTTTTATTTTAATAGTTTTATTATATTGAGTCTTACATTGAGTTCAAAGTGGTGGTCTAGTTTCATTCGTCTGCACATGGATATCCAATTTTCCTAGCACCATTTATTGAAGAGAGTGTCCTTTCCCCAAAGTATGTTCTTGGCAGTTTTTGACACAGATGGAAAAGGAATTCATAGGAGGAATTATAACCTTTTCAACAAATAGTGTTAGAGCAATTGTAATTTATAGGCAATAAAAATGAACCTCAACCTAAACTTCACATGTTACACAAAAATTGATTTAAAATTGATTATGTATTTAAACATAAAACTGTTAATCTTTTAGAAGAGAACATAAAAGAGAAGCTCTGTGACCTAATCTTGGGTGAAGGGTTCTTAGATATCACACCAAAAGTAAGATTCATAAAAGAAAAAAATGGATAAATTGGACTTTACCAAAATTAAAAACTTTTGCCTTGAAAATGACACTAAGGGAATGAAAAGACAAGATACAGGCTGGAGACACAATATTTGCAAACCACTTGCCTGACAAAAGGGCCAGCATGTAAAATACATAAAGAACTCTCAAAATAAACAAAACCTGATTAGCAAATGGGAAAAATACAAATTAATGTCATGATGAGTTGTCACTACATACCTGTCAGAATGTGACAAATAAGAAATTATGACAATACCAAATGCTGTTGAGAATGTGGAGAGACTGGATCTCATTTGTGTTGCTGGTGGTATGTAAAGTGGCACAGTCACTCTTGAAAACAGGTTGGCAATTTCTTTATAAACTAAATATGCAGCTATCGTATCATTCAGCAATTCTACTTTGAGGGAGTTATTCAGGGAAATGAAAACTTATTTTTACAGAAACTTGTGCATAAATATTCAAGGAAGCTTTATTTATAAAAGGCAGAACTGGAAACAACCCAGATGTATTTTAATAGATGAATGGTTAAACAAACTGTGTTAACGTCAATATTTATTCATCATCTATTTGGTGTCACAGGACTCAACCAGGTGCTTAAATACATTTGTGATTAAATCTCAGAAAGTAAATATTATTATCCTAATTTTGTGTATGAGAAATTTGAGATTTAGGGAGTTTAAATACCTTAGCCAGTGTCATTCAGGACAAAGGCTAGAATTTTCAACCTGGGTTCATAGGATTCCAAAACCCATTTATATTCCACTGCAGGAAGCTGCCATGAAAATTAGGTGAGGAACTACGTGTGCTTGTTATGCTTTGTAATCTGGAAGGATATAACTAATTGTGTTATACCTTGTCTCAGGACTACTTCTGTCATTAGATTTTCAGCACAAAGAGATTGCATAAGAACAGACTTTCTTTTTCAGTAATTCCCATTCAATGCATTTACCTAGGCATCTGCAAAATCATGGCATTTGATGAGACTTCTCCAAGAAAAAGAATGGGCTTTAACTCTCTTCTGTTGACTCATTTAACCAAGTAATATAACTAATGCTTGTTCTTTGTCATAATTAGGTTTGCAACCTCATTTGTGGAGTCTAAAACACTCATTTGCTCACATAGCTGCCGGAAATGGTTAACAACGCATTTCCTTGTTTTCAGAGTCAACTAAAACACAACCATTGTGGTCCACAATTATGGAACAGGCATAGTTGAAAAAGTAGACATCATCACATTTTGGATCCAGAAGAAATTATTCAGTTGGAATAACCACCTCAATTTGTAGAGGCAGAGTAAGTTATCCAAGTCACACATATGTGGTTAAAATTAAAGCATGAGTCTTAGATATCTCCTGAGGCTGAAATCTGGATATTACCAGAACTTCTTTCTATGCTTCATACTTTAAATTCCAGTTGCTATTTGTTTCAAGTTTTACAAGTGCAATTTTTGTTTTGTGAAATACCGTGAACAAAATACCTAATTATTTCTTTTAAAAACCAAACAAATTTCAAAATCCCTATACCTAGAAGGAATGGCAGCTGCAAAGTAAAATGAAGGTACCTAAAATATTATGATTACAGGATTCTAGGAATTGTAAACATGGTGTAGCTGGGAAAACCTAAAAATTGGAGCTAGCACTCCTGAGTTAGATGACTTGCTATCTTACCTAAGCAGCTCTGTGTTTAAGCCATGCCTCTTAATTTTGATTCCTTAACAAATTCTTATGTGGTGCTTACTTTACACCTTGCATTTTCCTTGGCTCTGGAGAGGAGATTCAATGATAATTACAGTAATAAAAATCCTGCCTTTACCTAATTTTGAGTGTTGATACATGAGAGAAATTAGATGGTAGATGTGAAAACTTTTTGTAAAGTGTACAATTCTGTAAAAATTAGATATAACATGACACCGTTTTCAATTGCCAGTGTATGATATCATAGATGGAGCTTTGAAGATATTGAAAACTCCTGAGCATAAACAAAAAATAAATTTATATTGTTAGTTTGTGACATCTTGAAATTGGACAGAATGCTTAATAATAAATGTTTACTATGTGCCAATCACTTATTTATAATCTCTGTTCTCCTTTCAAATGTAAATACATAAAACTGTATCTTTTTTACTACTATTATTCTAGGTCTTAGAATAGTAAGCACACACCATGCACCAAATATTTGATGAACAAGTTAATAAATTAATACTTTTTGTTTATATATGGAATTAGTGGATGTAAGATTATGTAAAGTCTTGATAGATATTGCTAAATTCCTCTTCCGATTAATTGATTGTACCAATTTATCTTTTAATTATCTAATTTATTAAAAAATACACTAAGTGCCTGTATATTTTAAGCCCTTTTGTATCTGCCTAGCATGTTTTTCCTCTGGGAACAACAGTCCCTTCCTCTGGGAATTATGACTTCCCTCATCCTTCTGCTGAGAGAAGCCAAGTTAATAGGAACCCATCTTCTGATGCAGTGTACTGGGTCAGGAGTGGGTCCAGACTCAAGCTGTGCTAATCACAGAACCACATCTCTGAGGTCATCAATTATTGGTCCATGAGTATTTACTGGATCTAATCAGGGTGAAAACTGACTTCCTTGGAATTTTGGGGCATGGGAAACTTGTGACTTGAATCAATAATTTTCGTATGGTTGAAGCTATTAAGGACTTAAAACTCAGAATTTGTTGGTTGCTGTTTTTCACCAAATGAACAAAGTTAGTTGGCACCAAGACAGAGAAGTATGAAGCCCATACCCAGAGAAGATCCCCCAAGATTAAGTCCAAATGTAATTTGAGTGCCTAGTTCCCAGTGTTCCTGCAGTGAAACGACATGAGCAATGTTAAGATTCAGGAAATATCCCAGTCTCTTTATGATGATAATAGTAAACAGTAATAATTTTCTTTTAAAAAAATTAAGTTAGTTCAAATTGTCTTTCCCCGTTCTTTAGAACAAAACATCATAATAGTGAAGCTTACTAAACAAGCAGACACCTTGACTCAATGTTCTCTCAAGTAGTATATCCATTTTCCCATATGTTTACCTATAAGGGATGTTATCAATATTTACATTGTTGCGTTCATATGATGAGTAAAAACAATGGAATCACTTATTTGTTTTAATTTGTGTTACTTAAGAAGCAGCTAAGCTGAGAATGTTTTCAGGTCTTTATTGGCTATTTATTTATTATTTTTTTTTTGAAAGAAAGAAAAAGGAAAGAAAGTGAGAGTGAAAGAAAGAAAAAAAAGAATGCACGAGAGAAAGAAAGAGGAAGAGAAAGAGGGAGAAAGAATGGGATTCTTGTTCTATTGCCCAGGCTAGAATGCAGTCTAAAAATGGGTATTAAAAACCTCTTTTATGCCAATAATTGTGCTTAACAATGGAGACAGGAAGGAA
>CAUYLG010040819.1:0-30426 GCA_963573385.1 Cacajao melanocephalus
AGCACCTTGGGAGTCCAAGGTGGGTGGATCACCTGAGTTCAGGAGTTCGATACCAGCCTGACCAACATCATGAAACCCTGCCCATCTCTACTAAAAATACAAAAATTAGCTGGGCATGGTGGCATGCACCTGTAGTCCCAGCTATTCAGGAGGCTGAGGCAGGAGAATCGCTTGAACCCAGGAGGCGGAGATTGCAGTGAGCCGAGATCGCACCACTGCACTCCAGCCTGGGCGACAGAGCTAGACTCTGTCTAAAAATAAAACAAAACAAAACAAAAAACTTTAATTACCTCTTGAAAAACTCTATCTCCAAATGACTCGAATGTCCAAATATCTCCTTCCTCCTTAAAGGCCATATCACATTAAGGGTTAGAATTTCAACATGAATTTGAGGGAGACACAATTCAGCCCATAATAGCTTGCCTCTTATTAATAATATACTGTTTATTTAGTCAATGTGACAATAATTTCAGAGAGTCAGTGTAAGCCCACTATCACAACATCTAATGCACAACAGCGATTATAAGTTGTGCATCAAATTTTTAATTTGGATAACATAAGCAGGAGATTAGACTAGATGACCTTTAAAGTCCCTCCCAACTCTAAGACTCCATGGGTACATTTGTTAACTGCTAATATTTTTTAAATTATGATTGTTTATATGATACCAGTTGAATTATTTTTAGGTGCAAGGATCAGAAATATCTAAAGAAATATATCTAACAGTGACTTAAGCTGCATTATGCAAAAAGCATTCCAGGAGTAAAGAAGTTCCAGATTAGTTAATAAAGTTGCTTAACAAATTGTCAGAGCCAGGGTTCTTTCCATCTTTCCAGCCTTCCAGTCATCAATGTGCCAGCTGTTTCCCCATGGTCACAAAATGACTGCATCAGCTCCAGGTATCACATCATTACAAAGCCTCCACAGGCAATACAAAGAAAAAGTGAAACATCTTGGCTTCTTTCCATTTTTTTAAGAATAAAGAAAGCATTTCATAAAACTCCCCATTGGGCTTCTCATTGGTCAGATTTTTTCACCTATGTACTATAATTGGTTTAAATCAGCAGCCATCCCCTCATTTCTCATTGATAGAACTAAGTAGCATATAGTACACACCAAATCAACCAAAGGCAAAGCAGGGAAAGGCACAAGTGAACTATAAGTCCTTCCTGGGGTTGGCAAGGAGTTTCCCTTGAAATGGAATACATAAGAATCGACCAAATCCAGGTTCTGTTAGCAATAAAAGATAGGATATAACCATGTTATATCCTATCTATATAACCGTGTTATAGCCACAGATATAACCATGTTATCAAAACCCCAAATCAGGTCGGGCGTGGTGGCTCACGCCTGTAATCCCAGCACTTTCGGAGGCTGAGGCAGGCAAATCATCTCAGGTCAGGAGTTAGAGACCAGACTGGCCAACATGGCAAAACCTCGTCTCTACTAAAAATACAAAAATTAGCTAAGCATGGTGTCACATGCCTGTATTCCCAGCTACTCAGAAGGCTGAGGCAGGAGAATCACTTAAACATGGGAGGCGGAAGTTGCAGTGAGTCGAGATCATGCAAGACTGTTTCAAAAAGAAACAAATAAACAAACCCGAAATCAGAGCTAGCAGTGAAAATGAGCATTGGATAACAAGATTACCCTGGGAAATCTGAAAGACTACAAAGATGGTGACAACAGTGGTTCCTACCCTAGTGTTCCTTAGAAATATCAGAAGGTATTGATGGAATTTCTGAACTATTTTCAATATCTCAAAAGCCCTAGGAGAAAACGCTATACAAACTAACTAAAATGTTAAATTTCTTTGATTTTGACTGAAATTCTATAAAGTCAAGTATGCTAAGGATTATCTCTCAACCTAATCAGGAGCTCATATTGGTTTTAAACACATATTGAATTAATATAATGTTTTCAATCAATAAATAAATAATTTGAAAGGTATATTTCAAATATGAAAGACTCATGGTTTTTTATTGTTGTTGTTTTTGAGGCAGAGTCTTGCTCTGTCACCCAAGCTGGAGTGCAATGGCATGATCTTGGCTCACTGCAACCTCTGATTCCCGAGTTCAAGTGATTCTCCTACCTCAGCCTACTGAGCAGCTGGGATTACAGACGCCTGCCACCATGCCCTGCCAATATTTTGGATTTTTAGTAGAAACGGAGTTTCGCCATGTTGGCCAGGCTGGTCTCAAACTCCTGACCTTGTGATCTGCCAGCCTTGGCCTCCCAAAGTGTTGGGATTACAGGTGTGAGCCACTGTGCCTGGCCAAAAGACTCTTTTAAAACAAAAATTCCATGCAAGAAAATACTTTTTAACAGTTCATTGGTAGAGGAAAATATGAAAAATCATTAATGTTCAAACTATTCCCTTCTTCAAGGAAATGTAAGGGATTTCAGCTCCTTGGGACTCAGGAGTGCTATCCTGTCTATACAGAGAAGCAAGAAACACCCACAGATGTACAACATTCAACCTTAGTCTATTCTGTGCCTAGGCAGATATCTTTCACACTGATCCTCCAATAAAAAGTTGTGATCTTTTCATATCATTAACTTAACACACTACCAGGATTTCTTGAATAAATGCATTAATTAATATAAGTGGATGTAATATGCACTCCTGTTATCTTTTATTTCTATGAGAAAAGAACCAATCAACAATGAGCATTTAAATTAAATTCTATCAGCAAAATATTACTTGTATGATATCAAAGACATTTGTATTTTGTACCCTGCAATTACTATCTACTAATAGTAATTTAATTGTTTAATGAATAATACAGGAGAGTAAACATTAATGAAAACGTAGAACATTTTCATATAAGACCCTCTGGTTTTATTTGTCAATAGTGACAACTATATTTAGTAATTTTTAAAAGATCATCAACCCAAGCCAGAAAATAATGAGAGATGATTGCATAGCTCTTGAATATTAGATGGCCAAAGGAAACAGCTAATTTCTAGAAGTAGTGTTTTTGGAAGAGAATAGCACAAATCGTAGCATAAACTCTCAGGTGTTTTGCATATGTATTGTGATACTAACGGGGACAATAACATAAACAGGCTAGAAAAATAATGCATTGAGAGTCCATGAATACCCCTATCTACATGCCTTTTTTATTAGACTAACAACTAATTCTGCTTGACAACTGAAAGATACAATTAGCGTGCTAATGAGTAAAATGTCTACAGAGTAGACAATTATCTTGAAAGTTGGTGGAAGATGTTCTGGGAAGACATCTTTTTGCTATTGTTGCTTTATTTGTTTTTAAGTTATGGCTTGCATTCATACACTGGTGAAGTGGACACTATTTGATACTCTTTGTCAGGCTGGAGGGTCACTGTCTTAAGGAGTTTTTTTGGTTTCCAGGAACAAAGACCCAAATTAACTCAGTCGAGTCAGGATATTGGGAACATACAAGAGAACAAAAGAAATGTCACAGATATACAGAAGCCAGAGTAGGGTCAACACTCATGCCTCTAGGAGAATAAACTGAAAGGTGGGTCTTACTCCAAGACTTCTCTGGAGATCTCAGCAGTATGTCTTTGCTGCAGTGCTCCGGAATTGACAAGGCACTTACTCTTCTGCACATGCCTCTCTGTTTTCTCTTCCTAGGAACTGGCTTCTTCGCCTTCTAATCTGTGATTCTTTTCTCCATCTCAAAGTATATGCTCATTTATAACTATAGCTCATGCACAGTTTACCTCACTCATAACCTGGTCTAGCCTGTCTTACTCCCTGTCACTTTCTTTTCCCACTGATAACTCTATTCTCCTGGAACATCCCACTTAGATTGCCTAAGACAGATAGTCTGATTGGCTTAGATCATCTTTCATGCATGGGTCGCTAACTAGCTCATACAATTTTCTGCTCTGGGTCAGGTGCCCATTCTTTCCCAACTTGTTGTGTCCAGATAGGTGGGGGACACGTGGTACCAAATGTGGCTGCCCAGGGCTCTTCCTTCAATAGGGAATGAAGAAGGGACCACTTTCCTTTGGAGCATCTGTAGGCCAGCCAGGCAGTGTGACTGACATCTCCAGTTAAACAATTAAATCAGGGGAACTCAGTCAGAAGACATGCCAGTAGATAGCTTCATTATCTGGTTTGGAGATCTTCAGTGAGTCAATAAATTGATAATTTTTTCATATTTGCTTTATATAATATGATCATAGCCTATATTTCTTTTAATTTGTAAGTAAATGTTAGTAATTGTGAGATACACTTTTCAAGCACACTGGAGTTCTGATGCAATCAGCTTCTTGAGTGAAAACAACTCCAATAGATAGAAACACCTAGGAACCCACCATCTTCCCTCCCATAAAATAAACTCCCTTTAGAATCCATGAATCATGACTGTCCAATCCATTTTTAATAGCTTCTGTCAGAGACATTTCAAAATAAAGGGCAGTTATTATTTATTGTTTGTAATGAAGCCTACTCAGCCCAGAGGGACATTATAAGGATCACTGTCAGATTTTGTAAAATGCCTTTGGCTTTTCAATGGAAAGGTACTATATATGTTAATAAAAGGAATAGCAATAATATTCTTGCACAATCTTGACACTGAGTTCATCTTTGTCTTAATAAATGAGTTCATCTTTAGGCCTTATGGGGATTACTGAATTCAATTTGTCCTAAGAATGCTGAGGCTGGTGAAAAAAAAGATGCTCATTATAAAAGCACTTTCTCTATTTTCTGCTCCATTCAATATCATTGTTCTTAACTTTTGTGTATATGGAAGAGTTGACTATTTGTTGTAAATGTTCGATGGTATTAGGTTGATGCAAAAGTAATGGCAAAAACTGCCATGGCAAAAAATGGTGGTTTTTGCCATTACATTTGCACCAACCTAATAATTGAAATTTGAACTCTATAAAAATTTTAGAATGGCATAGAAAAAAATTTCTTAGGTGAAACTGCAAATGTTTCCCAGACTCACATACATGTACTCATATGCTCAAGCATTTCTATGCATACACATGAGAAAGAGACAAAAATAAGAAAAGGAGATGTGAAGTGAGAATTTTAAGAAAAACATTATATTCATAGCTATATATAGATTGCGTTTATATTGTCTTACAAAGCACTTCTGTACACATTATTTCATTAGATTCTTACTAGAAACTTTGAGCTAGGTGGGAAGATGAGACTTGCCTAGCTCTTTTGCCCTGGGCACTGTAAAATTCAAAGGCAGATATTCCAGAGAACAGGGCTGCCCAACATTTCATGCTGGACAGAAAGGGAAAGACTCTGTGGAAGCACAGAAAGCCAATGAACCCAGGCATCATTGCTCTCCATCAGGTCTCAATGTAGATTTCCAACTGCTTTTCCTTTAACCTTGCCAATACCTATGTTAAGGTGAGGAGAAGGATGCATTGTGAGGCAGAAACAGTTGAAGGGGTTAGATCACTTGGATTATTCATTACTTGTCAATTTTTGGGAAGCAACTGAGACCAGGATACTTAGTGCAAGCCACAGAGCTAAAAGTAAGGCAACCTGAGGAGGCCAGGAGAGAGAGATCATTCCAAATCTGAGCCTCATGCATGGTCTCCTGTGGTCAGTTCTCTATGACTTTAAGTCTGACTCACATATTTGATGTGCAGTTAATTCTCTATAAACAAACAAGCTATTTGATATGGTTTGGCTGTGTCCCCACCCCCATCTCATTTTGAATTGAAGCTCCCACAATTTCCACGTATCATGGGAGGGACCTGGTGGGAGGTCATTGAATCATGGGGGCAGGTGTTTCCTGCGCTGTTCTCATGATAGTGAATAAATCTCACCAGATCTGATGGTTTTATAAAGGGGTGTTTTCCTGCACAAGTTCTTTCTTGCCTGCCACCATGTAAGATGTGCCTTTCACCTTCGGCCGTGATTGTGAGGCCACCCCAGCCATGTGGAACTGTGAGTCCATTAAACCTCTTTATCTTTATAAATTACCCAGTCTTAGGTACCTCTTTATCTGCAGTGTGAAAACAGACTAATACAGTTTTGACCAAATCACAACAAATAATTAAGTAACTGCCTCCAGAGAAGTTGCCCAAGGCTTTTGCCTCTGCAGGTGCCCTTACCATCAACTCCTGCCTCTTGTGAATGATCACGCTGCTCGAGTTTTTTTAATTCCCACTTTTCAAAAATTCCAGGCTGTCTCAAATGTGGCAAGCTAGCAACTTTCTCCCTATAGAAAACTTCACCTTGTCATTCTGCAACTTCTAAATCTAATTCAGAATTGCTTTTCTGGTTTTTACAACTCTTCATTGGTTTGCTCCTCCCTCCTCTTCCAAATTCATTTCTTTTTATCTGCATCAATTTATCACCTTCAACACCACCTAGTCACTCCACTTCTTGGCTTTTCAGGCAGTTACTGTTTGAATGAGAAGATTGAAAATCTCATTTCCCACTTTTGAGAACTCTTACAGGAACATATTGCAAAGCCTCCCTCACACCGGAGAGGAAGAGAGAGCGCATGACACCTCAAAAAGAATGTCTAAAGTGGGAGTAGCCCTAAAATAGAGCACAATAAAAACGTGCTGCTATGTTTTCTTTAAAAAAACAAAAACAAAGCAAAATCTCACAATGGAACTTTCCCGCAGTAGATGAGCTATTGTCAAAGTATTCTAGAAAAATTCCATAAATTGCTAAATTCTCTTTTAAAAAAACTGAAAACCCATGCCGTTCTAACCATGGCAACAAGCCACAAGGGAAAAAGGCTGCAAAGACAAAGCCCCATTCTCACTTGGTACCAGCGCTACCCTGGTATATGTTACACCACTGAGAAGACTTGTCAATTCAAGCATCTGTTCTAAGGCACACTTAACCATCAGAACTGGTACTCCATTCACATTCCTTCCTTCCACAGGCTTGACAGATGGATGAATTCCTAATGGCCCCAGATTACATTCAAATAGTTGCAATAACCACCTCCCCCCTAGTGAACACTGCTTTCCCCCCTAGGCTATAAAATGGAGATAATGTAGAGGGGTGTAAAATAACATAAATTGGGAATCTAGGCTCAAAATCCAACATTTTCCCTGCTGGCAGGAACACCAGACGGTGGTGTCTTGATCCTGCCATGTACATATTCCATGAGTGACAACAGGCAATGAGATGTGAAGGAAAAGAGAAAGATGTGCCCACCAGGTCCCTCCCTAAGGGCAGCCAAGTGTTTTGTTTGAACTACCTTGTGGCTTATTGGAGTCAGAACTGCATGTTCTGTAGAAAGCTGTCTGCCACCATGTTAGGATCTTTATTGATTATCACCAAAGGTCCTTTGTCTTCGGAATGCAATGAAAAATAACTCCCGTAAAGGAAGGTGGTATAAGCTGGGAAATGCAGATTACTATGTCAGAGTCATGTGGATAGATGTGTTCTGCTCGCAGGCTTCCATTTTACTCTATAACAGAAAAGAAAGATAAAATTTCCAGGAAAAAGAAATGAAAGCTGCTGCCAGTGAAAAGAATTTCTACCAGCAAGTCAAGTTGGCTGGGGTCTCCACTTACAGATGATGATTACCATAGACTGTGGATTAAACCATGTCTGCATATCCATATCAGAAGTCTCTATTTGGTCTTTCCCTTCATGGTCTTTTCTTATACTATAATCTTCCGATTTTGATTTTTGCTCTAAGTTGGCATGAGATTCACATTTCTAGGGATGTCAGGTTGTAAGTATAGAAATGAATTTCATTCTAATTTCTTTTTGTGTATGAAAGTAAATGTAGAATGCAGATGTATACGTTATGATTAAAAGAGGCTGTGAAGAATATCTTCTAGTGAAGAATTTGCTTCATGTAGTTTTGTGGCCTCTGGTGTTATAATAGAGGGTAATCCATTTATATATTTTCATTAAAATTTATTCATAGTCTTGTCATATCTCTTTTCATAATGTGCCAATATTCTTGTCCTATCCACTATCAAAATGAACTTAAAACATGTAGTTTTTAAAAGGTTGCATGCTATTGAGTTTCCATGTTTTCTATTGATATATTTGTCCTCTGCACCCTCTTTTCCCCTCTTGTCAACTGCTATTCCTATTCACATTTGGCTTTGCATTACATTTCCCCAATTCTAACATTCCCACTTGCTTTTGTTCCACTCTTATTTCTTTGCTAATTCCCTGGAGATAGTGAAATTCTATTGGTTGTTATTTTCTTTTTTCTTCCAAAAATCGGAGAATAGAGCTGAAGTATTTGTGAAATGACTAGTTCCATAAATATCAAGAAGGGAGTAATAAGTGGAAACTGTTCTTGGAATCCCAACTCCTAGGGTGTGGTCTATTTTTAGTAGACCACATAATAAATGGGTGGAGCCCAAAAATCCAAGTGTCTTTCATATTGAGGGTGAGCTGAAATCAAATCAGATTTCTTGATGGTAATTGATCATAAAGTAATTTCATCCACAATGACAACTAATTGATAAGTCAATCTGAGAAATATGTTATTAACTCATTTTTATAATTAAGAAGCTCTCAACAGATTTCTGTAAACCTACAAAAATAAAACTCCAAAAAACAAAAGTAGTTTAATTTTGTTAATAAGATACAGCTTTCATTTTTAAATTTTTCTTTCTTTTTTTTTTTCTCTGAGACAGAGTCTAACTCTGTTGTCCGGCTGGAGTGCAGTGGCGTAATCCTGGCTCACTGGAGCCTCCACCTCCTGGGTTCAAGCGATTCTCCTGCCTCAGTCTCCCAAGTAGCTGGGATTACAGGTGCCTGTCACCACACTAGGCTATTTTTTTTTTTTTGGTATTTTTAGTAGAGATGGAGTTTCACCATGCTGGCCAGGCTAGTCTCGAACTCCTGACCTCAAGTAATCCGCCCGCCTCAGCCTCCCAAAGTGCTGGGACTACAGGAGTGAGCCATTGCACCTGGCCTCATTTTTCTTTTAAAGATAAAATTGGCCTCTTCGCTAAGTGATTATTTATCTTTCAGTGTGATAAATGAGGACTCAGCTGCTGCTGACCCTTTTACGTTATCAGTGGACCAAAAGGCTGCTTAAAACCTGCTTCGATGCCAGGCGTGGTGGCTCACGCCTGTAATCCCAGCACTTTGGGAGGCTGAGGCGAGTGAATCACTTGAGGTCAGGAGTTCGAGGCCAGCCTGGCCAACATGGTAAAACCCCATCTCTACTAAAAATACAAAAATGAGCTGAGTGTGGTGGTGGGCGCCTGTTAATCCCAGCTATTCAGGAGGCTCAGACAGGAGAACTGCTTGAACCTGGGAGGCAGAGGTTGCAGTGAGCCGAGATGCACCACTGCAGTCCAGCTTGGGTGACAGAACGAGACTCCATCTCAAAAACAAACAAACAAACAAACAAAAAACCCCACCTGATTTGATATAGTTTCATGGTGATTTTCGTTTTGTTTACAGCTGAGATTTAAAATGGTTGCTTACTTTAAGAGAAACAGAGTGTGGTTGTAAAATGTAACTGCAGGAGCAAAGCATGGACCCAAGGGAGCGGAGGGTGAGCACACAGGAGGCCACAGCTACTCTCTGCTGTGTTACAGGAGAGGGTAGAGCCAGCTGGCAGACAGCAGGCTGGAAGCCAGCAGTTAGAAGTAGCAGCTGAGGGTGACCTTGGCTGGGAGAAATGAGAAGGATCCCTGGAGTGGAGAGATGTGACGGCAATGCTCATAAAATGATTGTTGCCTTTACTGAAAGAGCAGAGGTTAGGTTTCCTCAGACATTAGAGCACAGAAAAGTCAGGTGAGCAGCTTAAAAATTCAAATTATTTGTCCTACTTGAGTCTTGGGGCCCGAAAATCTTTATGTTAAATCATCAACACAGGTGACTCTGATCCAGCTCTTCCAGGAACCACACTTAAAAAATCCCTGGACTAAGGTGCAGCATCTGTGAAAATAAAACACAAAGATCTATGACAATTTTGCAGGTGATAGGACTACATATTTCTACTTAGGGATTTGGCTTTTGTTTAACCCTTTTAAAAAGCCTCACTTACCCATAATATTGAATTACTTCAGGTTATTTAATAAAGTAAGACACTTCCATTTTGATATTCTGACCTCTTGTCAGACAATGTATCCCCATTTGGAGTGTTCTAAATATAATCTTCATTTTAGAAGAAACTGCGCTCTTTGCTGTTACAGCAATTGTTTATATTTGTTGCTGTTTTATTCTTTAAAAATAAAACCATATGGAGATACATGCACAATTCCTGCTTCTCTCACTTACCTACCCAGAAATAAAATAATTCTAGCTATAATTTAGTCTAAGCTATGCCAAGCCTGTCTGGTAGCCACCGTTTGAAATGCCTACACAGAGCCTTGAAGGGATCCATTTTTCTTCAAAGTGCCAGCTGTACATACTGCCATTTCCTGCATGGCTTCTACCACTCAGGAGTGCTGCACCGTGGTGGTTCTTTAGTGGTGTCCTTTTTCTCCATTGCTTCATTGTGGGGCCCTGGGTGTCTGTCTGAAGATGTTCCACCACAGCTCAAGAGCACCATCTTGGGATGCACATGTTTGCAACAGATAGAGGATTTGAGTGGCATAGAATTCGATAACTGCTAGAGGCAAGTTCAGTAAACCTAGAACAAAAAATCAAAAGAAAGAAAGAAAAATGGTGCTGGGGCAGTTACTTTAACCATGTGCATTAGCTTGGAACACCTCTTAGAGTTGTTCTTGATAGGAGATGCAGACTTCATCCTAGACAGACAGTGCTACTGCCTTCCAAAAAATTTACATTCTGTGGCCGGGTGTGGCGGTTCATGCATGTAATCTCAGCACACTGGGAGGCTGAGGCAGGTGGATAACCTGAGGTCAGGAGTTCGGGACCAGCCTGACCAACATGGAGAAACTCCATCACTGCTAAAAATACAAAATTAGCCGGGCATGGTGGCACAAGCCTGTAATCCCAGCTACTCGGGAGGCTGAGGTAGGAGAATCACTTGAACCTGGGAGGTGGAGGTTGCAGTGAGCCAAGATCGCACCATTGCACTCCAGCCTGGGCAACAACAGCAATACTTCATCTCAAAAAAAAAATTATATTTCACTATTGTTGTCTGCAGGTCTAAGTCACAGTCAGCTTTGAAAAAAATCCACTATAAATCTAATCAGTGGCAAAGAAACTTAGAGGGCTTTATGGAAAAGTAAGTACTTTCCAGATAGCCTGCAAAAATGTGCTGCCTTTAAATCACCAGTTGCACTGTAATATTTGAGATATGCAAGAAAACCACTGAATTGGGGAACATTTTCAGAAAAACAAAAATATAAAAGTACTTTGATTTTCAAACCTCTAAAGAGAATCATCACTGATTTATCACACAATCTAAGGGTCTGACAAACTGGAGCATTGCACTTTGAATACATATGTTTAGAAATTCTGCGATGGAGTTTCATTTGGCCTTTGGTTTTTTTTGGCTAGGGTTTTCAGCACTGATGTTTTATGCTGGATCTCCCTCAGCTGCCCACACATCTTATGAGAATGGAACAGATGAGGCAGTTGGTGGATGGGGGAAAGAAAAGTGAGACTAATAAGAGGGATCAGACTGAGAGGGAATTCATGCTTTTCCTCACGGTAATTAGAGAGCTTGATGCATACACAAATTCATATACATTTCTTTAGGTTGCCATAGACAATATTCAACATTCAATATTCCCTTTCATCCTCAAATTCTCTCCCTGAGCACAGGCAAACTATATAACAATGTCAATGCCAATCTGTGTGCAGAACACCAACTAGAAAAAAACGTTGAATGGCATTCATTTCACATGTGAAGTGGTCTGAACAAAGCAACTAGGAGTTAAGCCACTACTGGCTGGGCACAGTGGCTTACACCCAGTACTTTGTGAGGCCCAGACAGATGGATCACCTGAGGTCAGCAGTTTGAGACTAGCCTGGCTAACATGTTGAAACCTCATTTCTACTAAAAATATAAAAATTAGCCAGGTGTGGTGCACACCTGTAATCCCGGCTACTTGGGAGGAGGCTGAGACAAGAGAATTGCTTGAGCCCAGGAGGCTGATGTTGTAGTGAGCCAAGATCGTGCCACTGCACTCCAGCTTGGGCTTGGGCGACAGAGCGAGACACCATCTCAAAAAAGAAAAGAAAAGAAAAGAGAATGAAAAAGAAGATACCAATACCATCTCCCAGCCCCCTTGGTGTCTAGGCTGCTCTGGAAGAATGAGCAGTCTCTCTTCCAGAAGCTTAAGAGGAACTGGACTCCTCGAGGAGAGGCAGGAGATGAAATTTAATGCAAAAAGTTTGAGGATGTAAGGAAATTTATTAGTTATCAGTTAGGGTAATGCTAGACAAATGCTAACGAATAAGCCCTCACATTTCAGTGGTTGCGTCACACCCAGGTTAAGAGTCCAATGCAGGTGTTCTTCATTGGCTACAGCTTTTCCCCATGGACTGGTTCAGAGATCCAAGCTCCTTCCATCTTGTGGATCTGTCATCCCCTAAAGCTACAGAATCCTTTCTATTC
Organism: Cacajao melanocephalus; assembly: GCA_963573385.1. NCBI lineage: Eukaryota > Metazoa > Chordata > Mammalia > Primates > Pitheciidae > Cacajao > Cacajao melanocephalus. The sequence goes on from CAUYLG010040819.1 coordinate 12,450, forward strand.
AGACAGGGTAAGAGGGTAGGGGAAACAATGACGCTTTTTAAAAATCCCATCTGGGAGGTGACATAAATCTCTTTCTCATTTCATTGATGAAAACTAGTCACATGGCATCATCTGGATGCAGGAAAGGATGGAAGATGCGGTCCCTGGCTGGGCAGCCAAATTGAACTGACATCGCTACACTGTGAAAGAGAATGTTGAATTTTAGGGGACAGCTGGCCATCTCTACCATGTAAAGTTTTCATAAGGCATAATGGACAGGACTGAGAAAGAAACCAGCAGAAGAACAAACAGAATATTATGGGAACTGGACAAGACAGTTAACTAAAAGGAATTGCATTCGTCTAGTGGCCTGACATAACAAAGATAAGACACATGATTAAAGTAATTATCTTTGAAATTTGGGGGTAAGGCAGTCTAAGAATTCAGGCATGATGAGATTAGGAGGCTTTGCTCAGTGTTCAAATGAGATATAATCAAGAACCAGGCTGGTTGTGGTGGCTTACGCCTGTAATCCCAGCACTTTGGGAGGTTGAGGTGGGCAGATCCCTTGAGGTCAGGAGTTCAAGGTCAGCCTGGCCAACATGGCAGAACTCCATCCCTACTAAAAATACAAAAATTATTTTTTCTGTGGTGGTGCACACCTGTAGTCCTAGTTACGTGGGAGGCTAAGGTATGAGAATCCTTTTGAGACCAGGTTCTGGGACTCGAGGGAGGTTCAGCTCCCCTGCTTGGATGTGTTCTTCCAGACTCTTGGTCCATCACTCACCCAAGAATGGGAAAGAGGACCCTGCCGGGTGTGGTGCGCTCGTAAGTAAATATTGGACCACAAAGAGTTTTGTAGAAAGTGATTTATTTAGGCAGAGAGAGAAAAAGAAGAAAGAAATACATAGAGAGTAGCTCCCATGAGGCCCTGGAAGGGGGTCCAGTAATGGAGTCCGCCCGGATGTGGGAGAAAGGGACTTTTAACCTGGGAGTAATTCCTGCCCCATTCAATTTTTCTGTCCTATGAAAGGAGCTCCTTTAAACTTCTGCTAGAGTGATTGATCTTTGATTTCTTCCCCGGCATGCGAAAGTTAAACAAAGACCTCTAAGATCCCGGATGGAGACGTGGGTGGAGGTATGGCGCTGGGAAGTTCTTGCCGCTGAAACTACGCCCCCTTGGGGACCCGGGAAGAGAATACATTCCCTCACTTTGAACCTGGGAGGTGGAGGTTGCAGTGTGCCAAGATCACACCACTGTACTCCAGCCTGGGCAACAGAGCAAGACCCTGTCTCAGAAAAAAAAAAAACAAAAACAAAAAACCAGCTCCGGGATCTCCAGAAATTTTTTTTCCAGGTTATTGGAGGACAAAGTGAGAGGTTTTCTAGTTGTTTATGTCCCAAAGAAATTTACTGTTTCTGTAGCTGGAACAGTTGGGCTTTTGCTGGTAGAACCAAAAGTAACTCTAGAGGAGAGGTGTCCACTATGTCTGCAATGAGGGAAATGTTCTATATGTTTACTGTATCTATATCAATACAGTAGCTACTAGCCACATGTGGCTACTGAGCACTTGAGATGAGGCTAATGTGTCTAAGGAAATTTTAAGGAATTTACATTTATAATTACATAACTACTTGTGGCCAGTGCCTACCATTTTAGACAGCTCAACTCTAGAGGTATGTAATGGCACCTCTTGCGTCATCTGACCAGGCCTCCCCTTTCTCTGTAAACTGACCCCTTCCCCTGCAAGCTTACTCAGGTGGCTCTGCACAGCCAGGCTGATAACGTTTTTCCTTTTCACCACCATGGTTGCTTAATCTTGGGGTGATTACTATACCAACATTTTAGCCAGTCAGTCTCTTCACAGATGTTGGGGGAATAACAGAGTGGTCAATCTCCTTGCAGGTGGATTCAGAAGCTGTTGGTAGCCATGTTTTCTGCGTGGGGATTCAAGAAGCAGAGGATGCCAATCTGCAGAGAGATGACTGAAGCAAGCAAGAAGAGGACAATGAGATGAGAGAGAAAGCCAGAATCCTGGCTGCTGTTCTAGCCTCTGATTCTAAACTATTTCTAAAACAGGGCTGCAGCTGGCCCTCAGGGAATGATGGTATGTGCGTATAGCCCCAACTACTTGGGAGTCTAAAGTAGGAGGATCTCTTGCGCCCAGGAGTTTGAGGCTGCAGTGAGCCATGATTATACCATTGCTCTCCGGTGTGGGTGACGGAGTGAGATCCTATTTCTAAAATTAAAACAACAAAAACAAAAAAATTGTTAACTCAGTTTGGAATGTCTGATGCCATCTCTACTTATCAAAATCCTACCAATATTTCAAGGCCCATTTCAAAAGCCCTCTCCTCCTCTATCCTCTTTTTTCTTCTATTTTACTTTTTAACTACTTTAAGCACATGGCCCCCATTGTTTTATAATTGCTTATAGATGGTTTGTAGGTGCAATACTCCAAAACCTTCGCCATAATTTTTTATTAATGAAGTCTAAAATGGCATTCAATTTTCCGGTAGCTACTTCATATTTTCATCTCATATTGAGTTTTGTGGCCAATTAAGACCCTCAATGTCATAATTATTGAGCAGAGAGGCCAGAGCATGCTAGGACCTCATTGGCAGGCAGATGAGGAAGTAGAGGGAGGGAGAAGAGGAGCACAGCACAGTGAACTTGGTATTAATCTGGAAGTACTAACATGGGATTGACATCTGCTAATGGTCTGTGAAAGATTTAACACTTTATGTAGCGGTATTCTATTTTTTTTTTTCTCAGACAAAATCTCACTCTGTCACCCAGGCTAGAGTGCAGTGGTGTGATCTCGACTCACTGCAACCTCCACCTCCCAGGTTCAAGTGATTCTCCTGCCTCAGCCTCCTGAGTAGCTGGGACTACAGGTGTGCACCACTATGCCCGGCTAATTTTTGTATTTTTAGTAGAGATGGGGTTTCAGTATATTGGCCCAGCTGGTCTTGAACTCCTGACCTCATGATCTGCCCGCCTTGGCCTCCCAAAGTGCTGGGATTACGGACGTGAGCCACCACACCTGGCCAGTAGTGGTATTCTTTACACCTTGATTAATTTTTCATGATGTATACATTTCTAATAATGGATAATTATAGAATCACTTTTTTTTTAGTTTAAAATAACAAGAAACAAACACTAGATTGATTTAAGTGAGCGGGAAACAGCAGCAGGTAATTCTGGACAGCCACAATATCTGGAGTCACTTGGCTAACCATTCTGTGGTCCAAGCTCCATTAGAGTTAGACAAAAATCTAGCCAATAGGCAATGGGGCTTCGTAAAAAGTTCCAGGCCTGGACATCTAAGAAAGGTGGTTAAAGATAAGATGGGCCTTTTGGGGCTCAGCATACAGATAAGTTAGGTAGGTGAATCATTAGCTGCAGGGCCAGACAGACTAAGATTATTGAAATATTATGGAAGAAGTCACTTCACTTCTCTAAGCCTGTTGTCTTATCTGTAAAATGAGGAAAAAATGTCTTTTGTGGGATTGTGGTGAGATTGCTTGAAGGGGAAAATATATACCTGCTCCACAGTAGACACTGAATATATAACAGGTAAGGACTTGGTGGGCTGTATGTTTTGAGCTAGGCTGGATTTCAGGCAGAACCATGCTCAGTAGAGGAATCAGAGATCATATATGTATATATACTTTAAGTTCTGGGGTACATGTGCCGATCGTGCAGGTTTATTACATAGGTATACACGTGCAATGGTGGTGGTTTGCTGCATCCATCACCCTGTCATCCATATTAGGTATTTTTCCTAATGCTATCCCTCCCCAATCCCCCCACCCCCTGCTATTCCTCCCCTAGGTCCCCACCCCCCAGGCCCCGGTATGTGATGTTCCCCTCCCTGTGTACATGTGTTCTCATTGTTCAACATCCACTTAAGAGTGAGAACGTGTGATGTTTGGTTTTCTGTTCTTGTGTCAGTTTACTGAGAATGATGGTTTCCATTTTCATCCATGTTCCTGCAAAGGACATGAACTCATCCTTTTTTATGGCTGTGTAGTATTCCATGGTGTATATGTGCCACATTTGCTTTATCCAGTTTCACATTGATGGGCATTTGGGTTGATTCCAAGTCTTTGTTATTGTGAATAGTGCCACAATAAACATACATGTGCATGTGTCTTTATAATAGAATGATTTATAATCCTTTGGGTATATATCCAGTAATGGGATTGCTGGGTAAAATGGTATTTCTGCTGAAGCAGAACCCACAACTGCCCCTTTTCCCAGGTGCTCTGTCCAAGGAAAGTTGGGGCTTTGTAAGTCCGTGATGGGCTGCTGTCTTTTTTTTTTCTGAGATGCCCTGCCCAGCAAGAAGGGAATCTACTTGACAAGCTGCTTGCAGAGAGGCCTTGCTGAGCTACAGTGCTGGGCTCCACCCAGCTGCTGTGTAATCTTTGGCTCTGTTTATACAGGTAATGTTGAAGCCGCCTACTGGGGCCTCAGCAATGATGGGCGCCCCTTCACCCACCAAGCTGGACCATCCCAGGTCGAGCTCAGACTGCTGTGCTGGCTGCGAGAATTTCAAGCCAGTGTATTTTAGCTTGCCGGTCTTTGTGGGGGTGGGACCTGCCAAGCCAGCTCGCTTGGTTCCCTGGCTTCAGTCCCCCTTTTCAGGGGAATGGGCAGTTCTGTCTCACTGGTGTTCCAGGTGCCACTCAGCTAAAACGGGCACCTAGTTTTGTGCCGGAAACCCCAGGCGCTGGCACTGTAGGCGCCAGAGGAAATCTCCTGGTCTGCGGGTTGTGTAGACCATGGGAAAAGCACAGTATCTGAGCCGCAGTGTTGGAGTGTCGGGAAAAGTCCCTAATGGCTTCCTGTGGCTGGGAGTGAGAGTCTCCAGCTCTTTGCACCTCCTGGGTGAGGCAGTGTGCCACCCCGCTTCAGGCTTCCCACTTTGGGCTGTTCGATGTCTAACCATTCCTAATGAGATGAACCTGGTACCTCAGTTGGAAATATGGAGATCACTTGTCTTCTCGCTGGGACCTGCAGACCGGAGCTATTACTATTCACCATCTTGGTGGAAGTTTTACTTTCATTTTTATTTCTTTAAATTTTACTTTAAGTTCTGGGATACATGTGTAGAATATGTAGGTTTGTTACATAGGCATACATGGGTGGTTTGCTACACCTATCAACCCATCATCTAGGTTTTAAGCCCTGCATGCATTAGGTATTTGTCCTAATGCTCTCCCTCCCTTGTCTCCTAGTCCCCGACAGGGTGATGTTCCCCTCCCTGTGAGTGAGAACGTTCGGTTTTCTGTTCCTGTGTTAGTTTGCTGAGAATGATGGCTTCCAGCTTCATCCATGTCCCTGCAAAGGACATGACCTCATTATTTTTTATGGCTGCATAGTATTCCATGGTATATATGTGCCACATTTTCTTTATCCAGTTTCACATTGATGGGCATTTGGGTTGGTTCCAAGTCTTTGCTATCATATATAGTGCTGCAGTAAACATACATGTGCATGTGTCTTTATAGTAGAATGATTTATAATGCTTTGGGTATATACCCAGTAATGGGATTGCTGGGTCAAATGGTATTTCTGGTTCTAGATCCTTGAGGAATTGCCACACTGTCTTCCACAATAATCAAAAGCCACAATTTTGGCTTTTGTTGCAACTGCTTCGGGTGTTTTAGTCATGAAGTCTTTGCCCATGCCTATGTCCTGAATGGTGTTGCCTAGATTTTCTTCTAGGGTTTTTATGATTTAGGTTTTATATTTAAGTCTTTCATCCATCTTGCATTAATTTTTGTATAAGGTGTAAAGAAGGGGTCCAGTTTCTGTTTTCTACATATGGCTAGTCAGTTTTCCCTGCACCATTTATTAAATAGGGAATCCTTTCTCTGTTGCTTGTTTTTGTAAGCTTTGTCAAAGATCAAATGGTTGTAGGTGTGTGGTGTTATTTCTGAGGCCTCTGTTCTGTTCCATTGGTCTATATCTCTGTTTTGGTACCAGTATCATGCTGTTTTGGTTACTGTAGCCTTGCAGTATAGTTTGAAGTCAGGTAGCATGATGCCTCCAGCTTTATTCTTTTTGCTTAGGATTGTCTTGACTATGCGGGCTCTTTTCTGGTTCCATATGAAATTTAAAGTATTTTTTTTTTCTAATTCTGTGAAGAAGTCACTGGTAGCTTGATGAGAATAGCATTGAATCTGTAAATTACTTTGGGCAGTATGGCCATTTTCACCATATTGATTCTTCCTACCTGTGAGCATAGAATTTTTTTCCATTTGTTTACACTGGTCCTATAATAGGGAATAAGTCCCATGAGATCTGATGGTTTTATAAAGGGCAGTTCCCCTGAACACACTGTCTTCCTTGCCACCATGTAAGAGGTGCCTTTGCTCCTCCTTCACCTTCCGCCATGATTGTGAGGACTTTCCAGCCATGTGGAACTTCGGTCCATTAAACCTCTTTTTCTTTATAAACTACCCAGTCTCAGGCATGTCTTTATTAGCAGCGTGAGAACAGACTAATACACTGTTGAATCATAAATACTGATCCAACAAACAATTTTCAGCAGCTGTAATATGTGATCACTCTGCTGCAGCTGACACCAGCTACATCTCCAACTCCGTTGGCTTCTGTGCCTCCATTGACACCATGCTTCCCCGTGGCCTCCTCCTACTCCAATGTTTCCACAGTCTCCTCTCCAACAGGAAGTTCTTCACCTCCTCTTACAAATACTGCTGTTCCTTGCAGTTCTGTCCTGGGCCTCTTGTCTTCTGATTTCACGCATTCTTTCCCAGTGATCTCATCCACATACCTTTGATTGATTTTCTACTATTTGCTACTGACTTCCAGATCTTATATCCAGTTAATTATTTGTAACTCAAAACCCTTCAAAGTTCTCTTGGAACTTTGAGATTAATTTGCACTATGGTGTTATTTCTGAGGCCTCTGTTCTGTTCCATTGGCCTATATATCTGTTATGCCTTTAATCTTCGGCCTGCCACCTCCTTATTTTTCCTGAACTAGAGCTCTGGCTCAAAAGTGACAACTGCTATGGTTTGAAGTTTCTCCCCTAACCCTCCTAATTGATATGTTAACCCCTAAGATGATGGTATAAGGAGGTGGGGCTATTGGGAGGTGATTGGGTTATGAGAGTGAAGCCCTCATTAATGGGATCAGTACTCTTATAAAGGGGATCCCAGAGAGCTCCCTCTCCTTTTGACTATGTGAGGACACAGAAGATGGCTGTCTATGAACCAAGAACAGGCCCTCACCAGTGTCTGGTGCCTTCATCTTGGACTGCGCAAGCCTCCAAAACTGTGAGAAAAAATGTCTGTTCTTAGTAAGATATTTAGTTTATAGCATTTTGTCACAGCAGCCCAAACAGACTAAAACAACCACTGAGCAGCTAAGTCATACCATAATCGCTGTTATCAATCCTATGATATTCCCAGGGTTTTAAAAACTGTTTATCTTGACCCATTGCAAGTCCTAAAATTAATTTTATGGGCCACAACAAACTTTTAAAAGAATAGAACAAAGAATAAAATGGAATGGAACAGAAATAGCAGAATGCTTTCCTCCCTAATAAGTATTGTTTTAAGATTTTTTTAGTGTATGTGCATTAGGTTATAATGAAAATTGTATTTTTTTTTATTGTGGCTCATAAGCAAAAGTTTAGTACCCACTGGATTAGACCACTGGGTCTTTCAAAGCATCCTGAATCAAATTATAAGAAAAATAATTTGAAAACTAGTTTTCCGGGCTCAGTTACAGGTTCTAGTGCTTACTTGCTGTGTTTTCTTAGGCAAATTACTTAACCTCTCTATTTCTCAATTTTCTCATCTGCAAAATGGATTTAAAAATTGTATCTCCTCATGGACCTATAGCAAAGATTAAATGAATTAATACAGTTCTTGCCTAACATGGATGAGTGCTAAGTACCGTCTACTCTAAAACAATAAAATATCTAAATATTCTATTAAAGATATTAAAGTCATGAAAGTACATGAGAGATATTGAAACATAAACATATTGTATGTAATATGAAAATAGAAAAATTCATCAGATTGCTTTACCTAAAACAATCGCACTTTGAAAGACTTTGTATTCATTCAGTGTTGTTTCTTGGCTTGGCAATCTTCTCCACCATTTTAAAGATTTTTTAATCACTTCTTTTGAGGAAATTTTGACTTAATTTTTATAGGTCTAATAAATGATTATCAGATTTCGATTTTATTTATATCCTGTAGGCATGGAGGTTATCTATGCATCATCCATGCCCCCTTCTTGCTTCTTATCCTGATATTAGTAAAAAATACGCTTCCTGATATTAGTAAGAGATATGCTTCTGTTCTACACATCCCCATGCTTCTGGGAAGGGACTGTATTCATCACCTAAGGCAATGCTTCCGCCTTTTTTTTTGAGTGACAAATTAAAAACAAAACAAACAACAACAACAACAAAATAGTGCTTTGATAGCAGTGTAGGATAAAAGGAAGAGGCCACTCTGCTTGGAGATGACTGGCCAGTTGTGACACTGGCTTTGGGGCAAGAACAAATGGCAGCCCTAAGGCCTGAAGGGATCGATCTCTCTACACGTGTAACCCATTCTCAGCATAAGGTGGAAACCTCTGGACTCTAAACCAAGAAGTGCATGTCTTTCCCACTGCCACAATTACCAGTTCAGCATGGGCCTGTGATCAAGGCTGGCCAAGGAAACTGACAAGAAGAACTTAGACCCCATCATATCTTCCTCTGTCTTACTAGATGAGAAGAAGGACGACCATTGCCCTAATTGATGCCAACCTTAGGATGACACTTGCTCTGTGGATGGTAGAAAAAGTCATCTAAGGAACCTGGCTCTGACAAAACTGCAGAGCTGCTGCATCAGCCAACCCTGAAGTCTACCCTATTTCAGATTCCCTGTTAAGGAGATAATAAATGTCTTTTTTGTTTAAGCTATTTTGAATTATGATTTCAGTTACACTCAGCCCAAAGCATTTTAGCTGATTCAATGGCTTGTTCTATTTTACAGATTTTTCAACACTATAATTCACAGAATTATACTGTACTATGAAATATAAAGTATTACACACAACTTTGATAATTGGTGTTACTGACCACAGAGCACAGATAATCACAAGTGTTTAAATTTGGGGTTTTAGTTTCTTCTCAGACCCCCATTAACCCTTCCTTGGAAAAGGTTACTGCTAACTAGAGGTTTTTTGCCCCATCTATACCTCATTTACATTCTTCAGCTTTTTGGTGGAATCAAAAAGCACTTCCCTAAGTCTGGGTAATTTCAGCATGTAAGCTGCTGGAAGCCACAATGACACCTATCAGAGTAACTGCTTTTTTTGGTAGTCCATAGGGCACTCTGGCTCAGCAATTTCATATTTACTATAAAAAGATTGAAGTTCGTAAAACCAGTAACTGTGGGCATGTGGATTAGTCTGTTTTCATACTGCTATAAGAACTTCCCGAGACTGGGTAATGTATAAAGGAAAGGTTTAGTTGACCTATAGTTCAACATGGCTGGGAAGCCTCAGGAAACTTACAACCATGGTAGAAGACGAAGGGGAAGCAAGCACGTTCTTCACAAGGCAGCAGGAAGGAGAAGTGCTGAGCTACGTGGGGAAGAGACTTGTGAGAACTCACTCTATCACAAGAATGGCATGGGGGAACCACCCCCATGATTTGATTACCTCCACCCTGGTCTCTCCCTTGACAAGTGGGGATTATGGGGATTATAATTCAAGATGAGATCTGGTTGGGGACACAAAGCCTAACCATATCAACATATAAGCCCTTTGCCCTCAAACTGGCCCATGATCGACTGTGCTGGCTCTCATGGTATGGCCATGTTGAATGTGTCAAAACTCTACAACTGCCACAACTAGGAAAATGCCAGGGCAAGCACCATGGGAGCTTTTTCTGTATGTCGGCCATTGCTCTTCCAGCTCTTCTTCAGGCTGCTGCCTGACATCATCCTCCAAATGTATTGGCAGACATAGATGCACCCATGGAGCAGACAGCCTGAGAACTCACAAAAACCTCCAATATGGCCACCATTTCAAAGACCCCCACTCACTGACAGAGAATGGGCAATGGATTCCATCTCCTGCTTGTGTCTCAGCAGGCAAGCATATGCCAAAGGAGAGGAGGGGACTTAGTTTCCACAGCCCTAAACAGTGGTTGGGACAGTAACAAAGCAGCTCTGAAGATCCCAACCACACAGCTGCTCCTACATTTTCAGGCAGCTTTGGATGACAAATGGTAGCAAACTCACATCTTTGGCTTTGCAGTCGCTGTAGAGGAACTTCCTCCTTCTCTGCCACTGAAATTCATCTAGAAGCAGCACATCTAGATATGAGTAGGGGTCACTGAATTGGCTAGCTTATTCTTATAAACTCCCAGACTGCTTTTTGTTTGTGTGTCTAACATTGGCAATATTAAGGAGTTGAAGAGCTTTGGCTGCTCTGACCTCTAAACTTCCCTTATGCATTAGGATAGCCTCCACTCCTAACTCAGCTGTTTGAATTTAGCATCCACAGAGCAACTACCCCTGGGGAAGGATGACTGAGATGGGACAGGTTTTGGGGGTCTCTTCATGAGAACCTCTGTATTCCCATCACTTGAAGATACAGAGAGGTCAGTCCTCTACCTATGCCAAGGCCAGTTCCAAGTTCTTGTCCCCAGGGTGTGTGATGCTTGAGGAAAACTTAATATACATATTTGTTTCAACCAGGGAATGCCCTTCTGCACAGTTAATGACAGTTTCAGCAGTTGGGCTTGATGCCCTTCATTTTTAAAAAATGTTATGAAATTATTTATAAAAGTAAAGTAAGTAACCATCCATTGTCCTCAGAGATTAGTTTGAGGTCACTTAAATCTATGACAGATGCTAAAGCCTAGGATTTTAAAGATTTTGGAGAACAATAAACATTGATTAAATGTAGATTTAGACCCTTCCCTGATAAAACAAACAGACAGACAAAACAGAAGAAAAGATTTTCAATAGAGGAAAACAGTGGTGGCCCTCTTATGAAATTATTTATTATTGAAGACCTACATTTTGAGAATTATACTATCATTTACAGCACTGCTTTTCTAGGCCATAATGTCCTTGGTTATTTATATGGAGCAAATAATCTGTGTTGAGTGAAAAGAAATAGACTATGTATATTCTTGGATGCAAATTGAGAAGACAGCACCTGTTCTGGGCAGAGCATGTGGCTGATGCCAGGGCCTTTCCTTTCCTGGCACCTTGAAGACCCCTTGATGGGAACAGCAACAGCAGCAGCAAATGGGCTGCTTCAGCAGACCATTAGATTTCCTGACAATGTAACTATGGCCCTTTTAGACAAAGCACCTCAGTATTCTTAAATGTATCACCAAGGAGATCCTGAAAAGAGCAAAGGATAGACGGAATGGGAGTCTCTTAGAAAGAAATATGACTTCATTTTTATCCCTCAACCTGTGAATTGAAATATTCATATTATAAGAGAGTGTAATGGATGTATACTAGTACCTTATTTTTTGTTTAAGGTGTAACTGATGTGCAACATGCTGCACTGTACACATTTAAAACATACAGTTTGATGTTTTGACCTGCATATACACCTATGAAATCACCCTCACAATCACAGTAATATATCCAAATTCCAAAAATCTCCTCTTGCCTCTTTGTAATCCTTCCCTTTCTGCTCCTTCCACTGCTCCTCCCATCTCCAAGCAACCACTGATTTACTATCACTAGTTTGCATTTTCTAGAATTTAATATAAATGGAATTATACAGAATGTATTTATTTTTGTCAAGCTTCTTTTACTCAGCACAACTGAGACTCATCTATGTTGCCTCATTTATCAACAGTTCATTTTTTAATGCAGAATAGTATTCTGTTGCATGACTCTATCGCAGTTTAGCCATTCACTTGTTAATAGACGGGTTGTTGGAGGTTTTCCCCAAGTCCTTTGCTATTATAAATTAGGCCCCTATGAACATTCATGGACAAATCTTTATATGCTTGTATCCTATTTCTCTTAAATAAATACTTAGGTATGGAATGGCTGGATCACAAGATAGATGTTTAACTTTTTAAAAAAATTAGAGACAAATTTTGCCCTAGCTAGCCTGAAACTCAGGGGCTGAAGCAATCCTCCTGCCTAAGGCTCCTGAAAAGCTGAGACTATAGGCCCATGCCACTGTGCCTGGTTGACAAATGTTTAACTTTTAAAAGCAATGGTCAAATTGTTTTCCACAGTACTTGTGCCATTTTACATTCTCACCAGTGGTGTGTAAGAGTTCAACATTTTTTTGTCTAACACTTGAGGTGATCACTTGAAGTTTTAACTCTGGTCATTGTAACAGGTGTGTAGTGGCGTCTCACTGTGGTTTTGATGTGCACCTCCCCAGTGACTAAGGTTGAGCACCTTTTAAAGAACTTGACATCTGTAAATCTTTGGTGAAGTGTCCTTTCAAATTTTTTTGCCAATTTGTAGTGTACATATATTTACAATATTCTTTCATAAAAACATTTTTGGCTACCTCATACTAGATCAATATGATGAAGCAAATTATTACCTTTACCAACCTCTTATCCCCACAGCTGCTAAATACACTTCACAAGTAGAAAATTTGCAAAGTCTCATCCCATTTAAGGAGTAGAACATAGAGTTCTATTCTATGTTTGGAACACAGAGTTCCAAAAGTTTCCACTGCCTCAGGAATCATATACATAATGGGAATTTAGATGGTCTTGGGGCAGAGGGTGGGAAAAGTCGACTGTGAGCTGTGCATAGATCCTAGGACCAGTGTGTACAAGTGACATCCAAAGAGAACTGAAAATCAAGGAGATTAGAAAGTCAACTGCTGGGCTGGGCATGGTGGCTCATGCCTGTAATCCCAGCACCCTGGGAGGCCGAAGTGGGTGAATCATGAGGTCAGGTCAGGAGCTCAAGACTAGTCTGGCCAACATGGTGAAATCCTGTCTCTACTAAAAATACAAAACATTAGCTGGGCATGGTGGAGGATGCCTGTAATCCCAGCTACTCGAGAGGCTGAAGCTGGAGAATCGCTTGAACCTGGGAGGCAGAGGTTGCAGTGAGCCGAGATCATGCCACTGCACTCCAGCTGGGGTGACAGTGCAAGACTCCGTCTCAAAAAAAATAAAAAAAGAAGAAGAAGAAAAAAAGTTGACTGCTGTTTTTAAGTGGCTCTGGGTTGAAGGGCAACAATAGGGTCTTTTTTATTTGCCTTTGTTCTCTTTTCTAACATGACTCACAGGAGGGTGCCACCTCTCATCTTCTGCTTCACTGCATTGTGGCAGCAAGTGGCACATGAGATGACTGGGCGCCAACAAATTCATTGAATGTTAATCCAGGGCTCTCTTGAAAATGACAATCTTAAGAGGGTTCACAGAGGCCTAAACTTAAACAGACTGGACACACAGAGTGCGAGGGGTGGTATTGTTGGGAGTAAGTGTCTATGATTCAGTAGGCATGATACTGCCCAGTGTGGCCAACAGAGTATTTCAAACATGGCTGCAATAATCCTTTCAATCCATAATGTTTTTCTGAAATGTGGCCTTGACATTGGAGTAGTGGGCTCTACATCACCCCACCTTAAATTCGGGTACACCTTTGTGACTGCTTCATCCAAGAAAGTGCTGTAGAGGTGAAGTTACGTGACTTCCGAGGCAAGATCATAAAAATGTCATCTTCTTCAACTTTATTGGTACATCCATTCTTAGAACCCATCTAACCATTCTGTGAGAAACAGTGAGGAACCACATGGGGAGTCTTAAAGTCTATTCCCACAAATAACTTTACAAAGGGAAAAATGAAAACTACACAGTGAACAAACCTGGTAGACACCATCTTGACCTAGTTATCAAAGTTAACAAGACCAATAGATAAGGAAAATAGATTAATGTGTCTCCTGTAACGATCACTAAGGACACAACATCACTCCTGTGATATTTCTGTAGATATCACAGCTAAATGTAATACATGATCTTGGATTGGATGTGAAATTAGCAGAAAAAATAGCAGTAAAAAAACTATTGGGATAGTTTGTAGAAATTTTAATACAAACCCTGAATTAGATAACAGTTTTATATAGATTTCCTAATTTTGATGACTCTATCTGATTATGTAAGGGAATGTCTTAGTTCTTAAGAAATACACACAAAAATGTTTTCAACTTGCTTTTAAGTGGTTTAGAAAAAAAATGTGTGTGTGAATAATTGGTGAATCCAAGGAAATGGTATACAGAAGTTTCTCATACTATTCTTGCAATTATTCTGAAAGTTTAAAATTATATCAAAATTGAAAGCTCTCCCCAACCCTCTAAAAGAAGGTAAGAACTTAAGCATTCACGGGATAGGGCTGGTTTGGACATAGGCAATACTTACTTACTCCTAGATGCTTCCCTGGATCCAGCAATGCTCACAGGCTGGCTGTGTTTTAGAAAATAACAGATGATCCTCAGGGAATGGGAATTGACTAGAGAGTGACGTCACGGATATTTACACAGGGGTTTAGACCAACAAGGGTGTCGCTACAGCAGAAGGTGGCCAGTCTGTGCAAGCTCTTCCTTCTGTGACACCTTGTGGCAAAAAAGAGGTATTGCGGACTCCAGTGACATCTGTTCACCAGGACTGACCTCTTTTTAATTCCGTCATTTAGAGTTCTTCCACAATTTGAGAGGAAAGATGTTTAGGAAGAGATACAATGCTTTCAGTTTGTATATGGCATGTGAAACTTCAAACTAGACGTGGGAAAAATAAGAGATGTAACAGTGTTTGTGTCCTTAGTTTATAAATAATGCCAATCACCCATAGCTTTATATGCTCCTGTATAACACTTGTGTCAAAAACTATGCAAGTACTAAGAGATAATGACAAAAGTATAATTGAACAGTTCTCTCAAATGAGAAAAGTGCAACTGCAAAGCAAAGTTACGTAATAGTGTCCTTTGCATTTTAATGTGATCTTGAAAAGCTATGAGTAAACTAAACATTTATAACTGCAACCATATCTTCACTACACCTTGAGAAGAATTTAAAATAATAGTATAGAATCACATTTTGAAATGTAAAGCCATAGAACCTTTCTATTTATCTAAATATTCAGTCTTTGAAAAAATGTTTTGCTAAAGTGCAGTATTCATACAAAGTTAGATATTTACACAGTTAGAAGCCAGTGATAAATCACATAAGCTTAAACACTTACATGTTTTATAACTGTGGACCACGTACTAGGAAATTAGTTTGTATAGCTATTAAAACAATTTATTGATAAGAAGGGTAAATCTTTGTTTTTTATTTTGAATTTGCATTATATGTTAATGAAAGTTGTTTTGGTTATCAACAAGAGAGATCCACACTAATTGGTTAAAGTGAAAAATGGGAATTTATTGGCCATATAACTGGGGAGTTTAGAAGTAGTGCTACCTTTCAGGAATGGCTTGATCCTGGGGCTCCAATGTTTTCTTTCTAGCTAGCTAACTGGCTACCTCTTCTTCTATCTATCATTTATATCTCTTTGCTTCCCTCTGTATTATTCTCAGTTCCTCTTTGTACAAACAGGCTTCTCCTTAAGGTCAGGGAAGACAGCCAAAAGCAAATAGAGTCAGCTTCTCCAGTTTGCTGTATCAGCAATGTCTGGGGAAAATATTCTGGCCCAATTTGGATCACAAGTACATGCCTGGGCTGGGAGGAGGGAGTCCATTTACATTACAACCCTACCAGGATCCTGGCCCAGGATGGGTGGCAGAGCAGGATGTTAGGAGTTATGGTTCACCTATAAGAACCAGAAGACAAAAAAAAAAAAAGGTAGTAAACAGTCAAAAACTATAGTTACAACTGTCCCCTACGCTTCATTAATGTATACTTTTATAATTCTAATGGACATAAGTATAGATAACTATGTATCAAAAAGCTTTTTAAGCTAAATATTGGACAAATGCATGAAGACGTATTTTAATAGATTCAAAGAAAGCACTATTTGTAAGAGCCAAAAATGTTTTAATCTAGTAGGGTTTAGTTAAATCTTAATTTATTCTCGAAATGTTTTTGCATGTATTTATACAGAGATGTATTATTGAGAGAGGAAAGGCAAATTTAATACATTATGTATTTGTAAGACAGTATATAAATAGTAAGTCCCAATTTTTGTTTCACAACATATATCCTCACCTGCTTACATAGACATATGCATTTCAAAAGTAAGGAAGTACGTGAGCAAAGTGATATTAAGGGCTGGGAAGAGATGCATGATAGATTTGTTTCCTTTTTGTATTTTCTTATTTTCTATTAAATAACATATAAAACAAAACTCAAATTTTATACAACTCAAAGTTTTATGCATTCAACCCCAGTTACAAATACTAATCTGTTCCTGGCCAAGTGCAGTGGCTCATGCCTGTAATCCCAGCACTGTGGGAGGCCGAGGCAGGTGGATCACCTGAGGTCAGGAGTTTGGGACCAACCTGGCCAACACGGTGAAAACCTGTCTCTACTAAAAATACAAAAATTAGCTGGGCATGGTGGCACACGCCTGTAATCCCAGCTACTTGGGAGGCTAAGGCAGGAGAATTGTTTGAATATGGGAGGCAGGGGTTGTAGTGAGCTGAGACGCGCCACTGCACTCCAACCTGGGTGACGGCACAAGACTCCATCTCAAAAAATAATAACAATAAATAATAAAAATAAAAAACAAACACTAATCCATTCCAAACTATCATGGTGCCTAGTAGCAAAAGTCAGAAGTCAGGTCCCACTAATTTACCCAGTTAACATGAGCTAAATGATTCAATTTATAAGAAAACTTTGGCTAAAAACCTAAGTGGGCTGCACAGACCTGCAAAAAATGTTTGGATACCAAGCATTAGTAATGTTTAGATACCACCCATTTGTCAATAAGTGGACCTTGGCTCATCTATATCAGAATCACCTTGAGAAGCTTGTTAAAATGCAGACACAGCCAGGCACAGTGGCTTACACCTGTAATCCCAGCACTTGGGGAGTCCGAGGCGGGCAGATCACCTGAGGGTGGGAGTTCGAGACCAGCCTGACCAACACCAAGAAACTCCATCTCTGCTAAAAATACAAAATTAGCCAGGCATCGTAGCTCATGACTGTAATCCCTGCTACTTGGAAGGTTGAGGCAGGAGAATCATTTGTACCCAGGAGGTGGAGGCTGCAGTGAGCCCAGATCATGCCATTGCACTCCAGCCTGGGCAACGAGACTAAAACTCTGTCTCAAAAAAAAAAAAAAAAAATGCAGACTCCCTGGGTCTCAGTCCAGATCGTCCAATTCAGAAATACAGAAGGTAGGCCAAGGAACTGGCATTTTCAATCCATTTCCAAGGGATTTTTATATACACTGAAGCGTCAAAACTGCTGTTTCAGAAATGATAAGGTAGAAACAGTATAAAAGGGAAGTGATCAGTCTGCCAAGACAGACTTCCCTACATCCTTTATGTTAAAATTGTTATTAATAGCACAGTTCTTTTGTATAACATTTTGACTACGAAACATTAATCAGAAAAGTATAAAGTTGTCATTAAACATTTGAAAAATACAGTAATTTTATTACATATAGGTCTCAAAAACATTTTTTTCCCAGTAAAATATACTTCAAATTTTTAGGGATTAAAATTCATAAAAATCACAAAATTTTTACTAAAGTAATCATCCTAGGATCACATCTATGTTGTTAACAAAACAGTCTTGAAAGTATATACAGTTCCTTCCCCAAGAAGAGCAACCCCAAGGCTCATAATTGTGAGATTCACCAGGGTTGAAATGAAGGAGAAAATGCTAAGGGCAGCCAGAGAGAAGGGTCGGGTTACCCACAAAGGGAAGCCCATTAGACTCACAGCAGATCTCTCAGCAGAAACCCTACAAGCCAGAAGAGAGTGGGGGCCAACATTCAACATCCTTAAAGAAAAGAACTTTCAACCCAGAATTTCATATCCAGCCAAACTAAGCTTC